>JAYDZE010540236.1:0-14677 GCA_034509125.1 Monilaria moniliformis
CTTAGAAATTTTTCTACTGGTTGTGATTTTTTCTATGATATATATATAGTGGAGCCCCTACCAAAAAAAAATTCTGCATCCGCCTCTGCCTATATATATATATATATGTGTGTGTGTGTGTGTTTGTGTAGGTCGGGGGGGGGGGGGGTGCGCGCTCGCACGCGAACTAAAATTGATAAATACATGTATAAAATAACTAAGTTTGTCGAAAAATTTATTGCACTTAGAACAAATAATTTTTTTATCTCTCTTTAGATTCGAACATGTGGTGCATTTATACATCCAACATAAATTTTCAGGATCGAAAGGCCGAGAATGATTTGAAGCACTCTATATATTTATATATAAACCTATTTATTTTTCTTTGCACATCGTTAAGTGATAGATAGAATATAATTCTTTCTATTAGTCTTGGCCATAGTACATAGATAAATATATACTTATTCGATAAAACAAAAATATAAAATATTAATTATTTAAAATTTTGAAAGTAAATTATTTATCTTTGTACTACTTGTTATAAAGCACTCTAATATTTTTATTAAGTTGTCTAAATTGATACCATCAAATGCTGAACCTATAATTTGTATCAATTTATTTTTGATTTCATGACATGTTTTTGGAATAATTCTAAGAAACCTCAAGGACCTCTTTGCGATTTCTACTAAATTGAGGTCTTCTGGAAGTCTCTTCTCGCTTCGTGTGTGCAACTCAGATATATTTCCTTCTACGCCTTTCTTCTCTCCTCTATATAAATAATCCCACACGGTAAATTCAATTTGGCAATTTTGCTCAAAAAAATCCCTATAACCCAACTGTTCAACCTCATCAAAAACCCTAAAGCTCATTTTTCCGCAACCAGTTAATCAATGGCGATTCTCTCCGAATACGAAGAGCAAGACCATAAGAAGCCGTCTTCTTCGTCGGTGGCGAAGCCCTTTAGCGCCGCCCTCGACCCCTCGGATCCGTTGGGGTTTCTGGAGAAGGTGTTTGAGTTCGTCTCGAGGGAGAGCGATCTTTTCAAGAGCGATTCGCTGGTGAGGGATGTCAATGCTGTGGTGAGGGTGGTCAAGGATAAGTTGGAAGCGGCGGAGAGGAAAAGGAAGGAAGCAGAGAAGAAGGCTGCGGAGAGGAATGCGGCGCCGGTGAAGAAGGAAGAGGTTGTGAAGGTTAAGGAGGAGGTCATGGTGGATAAGGAGGCAGAAACTAAACCTGTAGAAGAGGCGAAGGGGCCCCGAGGTATACTTCATTGATCTTAATCTATTAAATGTTCCTTCCTTCCTTGACTTTTAGTTGCATTAAACGTGATATTCTTTCATGTTATTAGATTAGATGTAGTGTTTATAAAATTATGAGTCTAGCGTTCATACTTCTGGGAATTCAATTAGATTGAAAAGGATTGTGCATTATTTTGTGTAATTAAACTTCTTGAAATTATAGTCTATTATGTACTCGCCTGATAAAGTAATGAATCTTATGCTACTTGACCTTGTTATATGTGCCAGTCATCTGCAAATGGAACTGTGTGTTACAAGTTGGTTTGAGTTTGTTGCTACTCTTGGATTTAGTTGGGTGCTGGCTTTGAATACTGGATAAATATTTCCTTTCAACCTTGTACATTATCAAATCAAACTTGTTTGAGAGTTGCATTTTCCTTATATCTGAAACAAGCAGGTGGAAATATTTTTCAAGTCTCTCGGATTTTGATTTTGTATAAGATGTTAAAAGTGAGTCTTTTGGTCACTGGTGTATGTAATTTTATAATGATCGCAAAGCCAGAAAATGTAGTATTTGTGATGCTAGATAAGCTGGATTTCGGGTCAGTTGCCTCTAAAGTGTCATGATTTCTAAATCTAGAAAAATATAGGGATGATTGCCTAGTAAATCATAACTTTTGCTCTATGAAAATATGGATTTTAAAGCATTTTAATGATGCCACGTGTTTCAGTTTTAGCAAATTCAATAATCAAAATACATGATGTTTCAGTGTTAAAATTACATGAATTCACTGGTAAAATAACATTGTTGCAAGCATAAACTTCAATAAAAAGAATTGAGATGTTGATTTGTTACTAATCAAAAGGTTGTGGTATTCAAAATGTTTTAGAAGTTGTCTAATTTGTAAATTAGGACAAAAGCCATGTTTTGTTTAGCAATTATCCCAAACATGTACACGCTTCTATTTCGGTGCCCGAATTTGGCACCTTTTTTTTCTTGCTTTGCCACTGTTATGGTATTCTGAGGACTATAGTATTGTTGAGTGAATATGTTCTAACTGCTAATTTGTCTCCAAGCAGCTCCTAACAAGTTAAACGGCCTCGATATGGATACATACTCTTGGGGTCAATCTCTTCAAGAGGTTAACATTTATGTTCCTGTGCCACCTGGAACAAAGTCGAGATTTATTGTATGTGAAATCAAGAAGAAACATCTGAAAATTGGGCTGAAAGGCCAACCTCCAGTTATTGATGTAAGTGTGCATGGCTCTGTCTTTGTTTTAATTCATCCACACAGTTCCTCTATTATTTCCAATATATATAATACTTTTGTCTTGGTCAGTGTTATTCAAGTTCTCAGTAAGTGATTTGCATCTGCAGGGTGAACTTTTCAATCCTGTCAAGGTTGATGACTGTTTTTGGAGTTTAGGTACATTTATTGAACTATGCAATTAGACATAAAATGTTGTTTTTATTGTATCTGACCAAGCCTTTTTCATGGAAGCCATATGTTAATGCTAAATTTATCTTTCAATTGTTCAGAGGACCAAAAAACTGTCTCCATTCTCCTGACTAAACAAGACCAGATGGAATGGTGGAAGTATGTGGTGAAGGGTGAGCCAGAGATTGATACTCAGAAGGTAGAACCAGAAAATAGCAAATTAGGTGATCTGGATCCGGAGACCCGTTCAACTGTGGAAAAAATGATGGTAAGACTCGAGCAATGCCCTTGGATCCCTTTCACTGGTTCATTGCTAGATGTTAAATCTACTTGTGTTATTGGTGCTTGTGTCTGTCCAAAGGCCTGTGTCTTCGCCTGATTAGTTATCTCCGCTCTGATATAATCTAAATTCTTCAGTCCATCTGGTACACACCTATTTCACTCTAGTCTACTGATGAATAGGACTTCTTACATGCAATCATTAATGAAAAAATATACTAGTATGAATAGGAGAAAGAAAAGTAAGCAACTCTTAAATCCTCTTTCCTTGGATCTAAACTATAAATCCAGAGCATTTTTTGGATGGAGTTTGGAAATTAAGACAATTAGAAGTGCATCTCCCAATGCTTCTTTTCAAATCAAATGGAGGGAAAGTTGTGTCTTCAATGCTTACCGAATTAAAACCAAATGGAGTAAAAAATTGTATTTATATTGGTTTGTGGCGCATGAGATCTCCAATGCACTCCTCAAGTTATTGCTGATTTTTCAAAATTGCTGAATGCCTACAGGAATCCAGATTTTGTAGTTTATGCTTTGGTTGTGTTTTGATGGGCCATTATCCTTTCGCTCCTCATTTGTCTAAGATCTCCTAAGTTTTCTATTGCATATTCTTTGGTCTTTGGGAAAATTCATAGATAGCCAGTGTGTGTTCTTTTCTCTTCTCTTATTTGACGGTCTCCCATTTTGAAATTCCTTCTGCAGTTTGACCAACGACAGAAACAGATGGGCCTTCCAACAAGTGACGAAATGCAGAAGCAGGAGTTATTGAAGAAGTTCATGGCTGAGGTGACCATTGTGTTCCACCCCTTCCCTATTGACTTTGACTTTGTATCTCAAGCTTTTTACTGACTGAAAAATCGCGTATTTTTGCAGCACCCAGAAATGGACTTCTCGAGGGCAAAGATCAACTAAGGATACAAGCATATGCCATCTGTGAAACTTGCGTTTTGCTTCCCCTCTGATATTTCTGTTTTTCATTTCGAGGAACTAATTTCTCAGACCAAGAATGGCCTTGTTTTTTGTCGTATATATACTTTTTGTACATGCCTTCACTATTACTTCAGGGTTTCACTAAGTAGTGAGATTTAAGTTTCTGTCATATTTCTTTGGAGTACTTGCAAGAAAATGAATTGAAGATTGGCTAATTAAGATCTCAGGGTACCATAAACTGAAGTTGGAAGCCATATTAGTGTTGTTGAGCTCTTACGGAACTTTATTTTATGCTATTTATAGTTATAACGGCATCTTTAATATGTCTAGTTTGAATGTAAATTGAACTTGCAATGAACTCAAAAAATTTATGTCTCTATGTGTCGATTTCAACCCCAGAGAACTACGTAATATGCGAACCTAAAGCTAAATCCCTTTTAGTGTATTCGATAGTGCAGCGTGTGCGCCAAGTGTTTCCATTCAATGATTTGCATATATTGTGTTGCACACTAATATGAATATTCTCGAAGAAAAGAATATTCTCTAAAATATTTTAGTGTTAGCACACTAACTAAATGGCAATTTCTAAAATAATAGAAGTAATCTCTAAATTATATAAATTTTGCAATGTAAATACTAATTTGAATGTATTTAAATAATGATTGACCAATTCCTATACTATCACTAATTGAACAAAACTATATAAACAAAAAAATTTGATGCGAATAATATTTCAATATTATTTATTAATCATTAGAATTAATATAAAATAAATAATCATCCGGAAGCTACCCACACTAAATTTTGTAGGCGAATAATAGTTGTGTAACAACTGCAGTATTCACTTGAATTAGTACAATACATGGGTTTAAGTAGTTGTAGGCGCATGGTTGGAGGTGCCCGAAATATCACGTGTTGCGATCTTGATTGCTATCTTGAGTAATTGGGACTACATTCTTGATTAAATAGGTACTAACACGAAAAACAAAAATATGAATTAGAAGGTCCTTGTCCATAAAAAGTAGTGTGGAACCACGCAAATTGTCCTCTTGTAATAAAATAGGCGTATCAGGATAGTGATTCCTTTGTTTGATGCTTGGCAATCTCCACCCTTCTTCTTTTATTTTATTTCATCTCCACACTGACTTCTTCATTCATTTTGGATGTCACAAACAAAAATGTTGTGTCCCGATTCATCTGGTCCTTGAGGCCACCCCAGGGTTTAATTTAAGCTCCAACTTTTTTATAAGATGATATGATGTCCAATTTTTACCCTCTAATTAGGGATATCATAAATGGTAAAATTTAGATCTTCAACACAATTGTGGACTCTCTTATGTCCTTTGTCAATATACATTATTTATTAACATAACATATAGGTACCATATGAAATGGGTAATGGTAATGGATTTATAATTGTTTTTTCTATATCTTATTTTCCATATATAGAATTCGAGCTCGTGTAAGATGGTTAGGTTTAATTATTTTCTTCTTTTTTTTCTTGGTTGACTTTACTAGTTGTAGATAGTACCTAAATTTAATTCAATAATATGTTGCCTACGTAAGTGTAGAATCACTCCAATTATTCTATTTAACATAATTCAATTATTTTTTGCATAGAGAGAAGAAAATCGATTTTGCAACTTCAACCCGTCATATAATGAAGCGACGATCCTCAGCAATATTAGAGATTGAATGACTGAATCGAGTCAAATTGAATTTAGCGGACGACACCAACCTATACTTATAGCAAATTTTTGCATACTAAGTTCTAGAAAAATGGGACCATAATGTGTAATTTTCACCTCCCAAACAAGAACTTTGTTTTTATTTTATTTCTTTCCAAGAAATTGGTGACTTGGTGTTGTCCAATATAATGAGAAAAACAGTATTTTTGTATCGTTCCAATTATTATAAGAATTGATAAAATTGGGAGTGACATCTTATCTCGAGCAAAAAAAGACAGGAATTATTGTGAAATGCAAAGGGAATGGTGATATCCCACGAGACAAAAGTGAGCTCAGATCCTTCCACTTCCGTGTCTTCGTCTCTTCAAAGTGTGTGTGTGTGTGTGTCATCACATCACACCATACTCCCACACACACACAATCAAAGTGGAAACCTCATGATTTCACTACAAAATTGTGAGTGTTAGTAGTAGCTGTTTATTTGTAAACATAGAATCATTTTGTTAAGTGTTTATTTATTTTTGGATTATTATCATTTATCATAGCATTTTCTTACGTCAATTAATTAGTCTTTGAAAAATAATTCTCTTATGTATCGAAATTCCAATAATACATCACGTCGTAGCTTTTAAATATGCTTATAGAAGTCGCTCGACACTTTTTGTTAAGGCATTATATTCCACTAATTATAAGTATACCCAAATAATTTTCTCTATAAAATTATAATAAAATAATATTGACGGCTAGAATTGAAAATTTTGCTTGGACATAACAACAAATAAAAACAATAATGAAACATTGGCTGTTGAAATGTTTGTAAGAGTAACATCACATCAATCTTTTCTCAATAATGCAGCAGAAATGTAGTTTCATTCTTCGATCTGATTACAAAACTAAATTCTATGAAATTTGACAAGAAACCGCACCAAACATAAGAGCATTAACTACCAACTGACCCATTTATTCCCCCACAAAAATTGTTTTTTTTTTTTCTTTTTTCTTTTGTATGTATTTATGTTATAATTATTTCCTTATAAATTTGTATTAGATTGTTTCTCTCTCTTAAAATATATATCCTTATTGAAATGTCTTCGGAACCAACAATCTTCTATCTTGGATTAATAAAGAAGTGCACAGCAGGAAAATAGTGTATCAAATTTCATGTTTTCCAAAATTGTAATGCATTTCTCTAATAGTAATTGCAAATGATCGTAGCCCAATTAAGTATTAGTTCACACGCATCTAAATTTTTCGAACTTGTTGCAAACTATATTATTCTAATGATATTAAATTTTTTGAATTATAGTAAATTTGTATCTTCTAAATATTTTTACGCGGCTTTGGAATTGAGATTTGGCATCTATGTAATGTTGAAATTCGAAATTGATTGCTAATATTCAATTACTCGGCCCAAACGCCCGAAAATAAAATTGACAACAGGTAGGACAATCCAAGCAGTGAGCATCAAAAGTCGTTAATCAATTTTGAGTTTGAACTTTGGGTGGATACCTATATCTCAATTCCTACCCGCACAAGAAATAGAAAATGTGAAATTCACTACAAATAAAAGTTTAAGACATCGTTGAAACATTTTAGTTGGATCCGATCTCGGATAAGGAAAAGAAAGAAACCTAATTTAGGACTTTAGATCTCAACAGGAGCTATCAATTATACAATTAGGATAATTCTATCTAGGTACAATGTTCATGGATAGAAGATAATATTTCCTTCGTCCCACAAAATAGTGGACGTTCAGTTGTGAGACGAGTTTTAATAAAAGTTTGGCTTTGTGCATGGAAATAGAATCTCATTATGTTATTTTTTATGTTAGTTAATGTAGATAGTAATAGGTTATATTCAGTTTTTATATAAAATAAAGTTAAAATATAACAAATTGTGTTAAAAAATGAAAAAGTTAAAAAAAATAGGCATTATTTTGAGAGACACTCTAAAATGACAAAGTATGCACTATTTTGTAAAATTGAAGTGAGTATTTACTTTTAAACATTGTTATATGTGTCCAATGAGCGTGGTTGATTTGGTTATATGGAATAATTCTATAGGAGTAAGAAACTAAATGGACCACCTATATATTCGTAATGTTCCTATTGAGCCGGACAAAGGAATATCTCTTTCTTTTTTTCTCCTCTTCAAAGAATAATTACAACATAAAACTACCTCGTTCATGTACTTCTTTCAAAATGAAAAAATAAAATTAAAAAATAGTCAATATAAAATTGTAATTCATATTTGAAATTTGAGAGAATGAGAGAAAAAAAAAACAAAAAAAAAAACATGTCGGTATAAATAGAAATTGGTAGTGCACGGAATGACGGAGAAAGATATTTTCCACTTTATATTTAATTTATGCGAGTATTCTCCACTAGTAGACACATACATACTTGAGTTGTAAGACTAATTAGAACTTAGCAACCAAGTCTCACCCCCAAATAAAAATAAAAATAAAAGTAAATATAAAAATAAGAACCTTTTAGTCCAATATTTTTCTTACGTGTAAAACAAGAATTTCTAGAATTGGGTTCCTTTCACGAACTGGCTTGATGACGATGTCTGTGCCAAAGAATTTTCTCGACCATGAGTAATTGGAATTAATTTAAATATAATAAATATACTCAACGTTGACATTGTACATAATTCAACTCCCACTCTCCTTTTTATGCCCAGAATTTGGAATCCAGAACAGCTATTTTTGCGGCGTTACTGATTTGCTGAAACATCCATTAAAAAAAACCTCTTTTCCCATAAGAATCTGCTGCTCTCACATTTACATTTGTCGATCATTCATGTGTATCATTGTCATAAAATAATGTCGTGTTTTTTGATAGAATCACATTACGAATTTGCACTACTATAGGCTACAGCTAGTGTTATACCAGAAACGGAATTTGAATCCTGAATTACTCTATCATTGATAGGAGGTTGCATCGTTTTATGTCTATAAAGAGACTAGATATCAAAATTTCAACAGCATATATATAGTAGCTATTAAAATGAAAGCTTCTAAAATAATTAACTTTAACCAAGTTTGGCTTTTTCCAAAGGAATTTAAAATTTATAACGCCAATAACAGGAAATTACAGTTTTTAGCAATTTTACTTTAAAATGAAAATTCGGCCCAATTAATTCTAAAAATATTGTAGCAATATACTAAAACATTATATTTTTATACTACATATGTAATGGTGGTAGCTTAAATTCCATTCCACTTGAGAATTTAATTTTGCCAAATTTCGTTTTAGGAAACAACTGCAATAATTTATAATTTCGTGTTGTTAATTGTTATTGTTATAAATAAACTTGAGGCGCATAATGAGCTCGGACTCACTTAATGCACAGGTCTGACTCGGTCTGGACCCGAGTCCGATTCCACTCGACCTTGTTTGATTTTATAGTTTTAAATAGTAACTTTTATTCATTAATACAATCACTTTTATTAAGAACGAGTATAATTTTTGCAATAGTAAGTTTTATTCATAAAAAAAATCAATTTTATTCATAACAACAATTACTTACATGACAATCACTTTTATTCATTACAAATTTTACTTTTATTCATAATAAAGGTTACATTTATAAAATGAGTAATTTATTTGGGTAATGGGATGAGTTCTGGCTAGATTCGATCGGGTCCGAGCCGGGTTAGGGCTGTGGTGGGATTCGGGTCGGGTCCTGGCCGACCCGATCAACGTGCGTGTAGGAATTTTTGTCATTAAAGTTTATGGAAAAAATAGACAATTTATAATTTTAGAATCAATTGATTATGAAGAAACCATATTTAGTATATATACGCTATTTTCCAGATATGCAGTGAGTTTATATTAAAGTTTTTATTAAAAGTTTTTGTCACGTTTGTCATTCTCAAAGAGTTAGGTGCCATTCTCAAATGCTTCAAAGACAAAAATTACACTACTAGACAATCCACACCAGCTGTTTTTCATTTTGTCGTTTCTTTTTCACCCACGTCTCTCTTTGTTTCTTTTTGTTCTTCCAATTGCTCCTTCTTGGAGGCTTCTTATGTTTGGAATTGAGCAAATAATTCAAGAGGCGTTTGGGTAATTTATTTTTAAGAAACCTTTTTCAATTGAAGTATAATTTAGCCATACATTTTAGGGCATCAACAATAGATGTGTATTATGGAATACAATACTATTATAGTATATGGATCCCACAATTAATTTTACACATATAGGCATTCTATGCTTCTATACCCATAATTGTAGAGCACTATAGAGTACAACAAAACGATAGTACATTATTCTCATTTTAAGGAAGAGTCGAATCTTGAAATGGAAAATGACAAGAGGAAGTTGGCCACGTGTATGGTTTGCAGAGAGAAGGGCTCGCCCCGAAGGGTCGGAGCAAAGCTACCGCACTGTTAGGTCGGCGACAGCTCCAAAAGTAAAATTTAATGAAATTTTCTGACTCTCATGAGCTAGCGGTGGGTCAACCGATCCCACCCGACCCCACTTCCATCCGCGGTCCGCCACTGGATACCAAAGAAGAAAATTGGGTGAAAAAAGGAATGGAGATGGGAGAGGTGATGGGGTGGGGTGGGGTCGTTAGATTGCAGAGAATGGGGGGATGAGAGGAGAATTAAATTAGTTTTGTTTACATTTTAATTTTTTATATAGATTTTCTTTTATTTTTATATTATTATTTTATTTATTTTTATTATATTTTTATTTAAGAATAAAATATTTTTTTTACACAAGAAATTATTATAATAAATATATATTTTATTTTTGTGATTATCATTAATTTTTTGCTAATTATTTCTATTAACACAAAAATTAAAGAATAAAAATTATATTTATCTGTTTTTTTTTTTTGTAATGAAGTTTTGACAGACATGAACACTAATTAGCATAAGAATGGAGTAAAACCTTTCTTTAAGTGAGAATAAAAAGAAATATTTGTATTTGTAAACATTATTTTTACTTAATCCTTTCTATTTCATAAAAATGTTATAACATTTCAAAATAAATTAGTATAATCACAAAAATATTTGAAAATTTTGGAATCAATATTCATATTATGAGGACTAATCTCTAAATTAAAACCAATTGACAAAACGCTAGACTTATAAGTCATACTGATATTGGGGGGCAAAAGTAATTATGATATAAATAACAAACAAAATTTATAGCCTGTGGGCACCCTAAAAGTCCAGCACACTACAAAAAAAGATACTCGCTTCCACGTGTCGGCTGCTTATTCCATGTAGGAATCTTTTATGACGTGTAAAAGACAAAGTGCAATCATGTGACCACAAGAAATCACCATGAGCTGTATACAAATATTAAAATATGTTTTCAATTTTATTTTTGATTTTTTGTGTCTCATTTCCTAAATGTGGGAATTTTAAGGTTCTAAGTACATTTCCACACACGCCATCCATGTGCCAACATCCCATACAAAAGTGGGTATATACTCCACTTTGTTGCATTAAAGTTTAGTTGAAATATATGCTACTTTTTTTAAATATCTTTTTCTTTTACTTTTTTTTAAAGATATTTAAGAAAGTTTTATAAAAAAACATCATAAGAATTGAGAAAAAATACTCTCCTCATCAAAAAAAATAATATAATAATTGATTTATTTAGTGTCTACATCACTTTTAATCTTAGGACATGACTACACATTATACTTTAGGGCACCTGCAACATGCCTTCAAGGCGCATTTCACACCGTGCACACACACACAACCACCAGGTTACAGACGGCGGAGCACGCCGTGTTTACACGTATGAGTGTAAATCACAAAGGCACACCACACGCGTCTGTGCACCGCATACGCCCACCTCAGCCAATCAGTGTGGCGCGTGCTACATACGCGGTGGTCGTGTGTCTAGGCGAAGTTCTAACCGTTTGAAATTATTATTCTTTTTAAGAAATCGGTGAAACCGATTTTAATATAAAAAAAATTATCTCCCCCTTTTTAAATTTTAATAATATTTTCATCTATAAATACTTCACTTTCCTTCCTTCTTCCCCCACTTCATTCACACCACAATTTCAATACTTCTCCAATTAATTTTTATATTTTAATAATTATCTTTCAAATTCGTCTCGTTTATATTTCAATAATTTTTTCTTCCCCAAAAGAGCTTGTTTGCAAAGAAATAGGAGTCCAAGCGAAAGAACGTGGAACAATCATTTGACGTTCTTCTAGAATGGTTCACGATCGTCAAAGATTTAGGGCGTATGTGGTACAAGGATGTGCTCGCCGACATCATGTATGTGTGTATTATATTGCACAACATGATAATTGAGAACAAATGAGAGAACATCCCTAATTGGGAAGACGAAGAAAGGGGCGACGCCTCGAGTTCCTCAACCGCAAGTGATGCTTCATCTCCAAGAGCGCCCATGACATTCCGAGATTACCAAAGGCGCTGCGAGTCGATATGCGATTGCGAAATCCACGACCAACTCCAATAAGATTTAATTGAAAAAATTTGGGTGCGATTCGATCCCTTCGATGAATGATTAGTATTTTATTTTAATTCTGATTTTTTTTCGATTATGTAATTTTTATTTCAAATATGTACTTTTTTAATTTTAATTATGTAATCTTTTAACTTTAATGAAATTCGTATTTTGAAAATTTTAAAAGTAAGAAATTGAAAAAATGAATAGTGATACGTGAAGTGCTTCTATAGTGGCTCTGGATCATGAGTGTTAAGTGAAGTGCCTAAAGTAGGTGTGACGCCATGAATAGTGCAAATGAAATCCTCCATAGTGCTCCTAGATTGTGGGTATACTTATATCTCAACATTACAAACACCTCTAATTTACAAAAAAATCAATTTTTTTCTATATGGTAGAATCCTTAGTAATACCCTTTATTCACTAAAAATAAATTCACTAACTGTTTTATTAAAATATATGATGGTAAAACATGATATACATTTTATGGACGCATGAAATATTATTTTAACCGTACGGCATGGCAGAATTAGAAAAAAATCTTGTATAACTATATCAAAAATTGCTCAGTTGACTCGTATGAATGAGGAGATTAGGATTTGTATCAATTCTTACCCATTACTTAACTAACCATTTGATTGAGTTATTATATTAGCATGTTGTTACACAAGATGATATTATAATTATGTATAAAATTGCTCAAATGGAAAAGCGAAGTTACCTAATAATATATGAAACTAGATAGAAAATATTGTCCGTAAGTTGAACTTATAATCTATTTCGAGAAATAGTTGACCTAAGAAATTTTGGGTAATTTAATCCTTTAGGTGGAATCATTTCATTAGTGGATTCTACTATTGAAGATGAAAGTCAAATTATATTGTTTTTTTAGAGGAAAAATCATATTGGTGTTAACTATAGAGAGATGCTCATTTGGATCAAGGAACAATTAAAAGTGATTACTTGGTTTTTTACTTTTCTCCTTTCCTTTTCCTTTTCTTTTCCCTTTTCCTTTCCCTTTTCTTTTCCTTTTTAAAGTTAAAATTCACAAATGAAATTTAGAATTAAACACAAACTTCATTAATATTCCCTCTTGTACACATTATATTAATTTGGTTCTACTGTAAATATATAGAAGTACTACTATTATTAATAAAGATACCAATATTGGGCCATAAATATATAGGTCCATTGTATTGTACGATAGTAATTGATTATTCACTCAGTTGTAATCAAGTAAATTATTCATTCATTCAGGATCAGGTATTGGAAACTCATTTATAGTCCAATTCAGTCATCTCTCTCTCTCTCTCAATTCAAATCATTTTTATGATTTCTGGTGTCATACTTATGTTGGCCATAAACAAATCTCATTTTCGTAATAAAATATAATTAAAATGAAATGTTATGTAAATTCAACAGATAAATAACAATTGATATCTCAAATAAATAAAAATATAAGCCAACCAGCTTGTTGGAAGTGGAGATGAAGGCCCCATAGTTAAAAGTTATTGCATATTGCATTTTTATGGTTGATCAAACACTAATTTTATTTGCTAGGCGTAATTTGATCCGATCACTTAACCAGATAAAATAAGCGACATGAGATGCTTTTTTTTTTTTTGGGGGGGGGGGGGGGTAAGGGGAAGGGGGTTGGGGTTAATTGGTTTATAGTATATGAGATTGTGATAAGATAAGATAACACTATGTCTATGTATAACCAATTAGAGCTAACCTCCTATCAATTAACAACTACATGTGCCTATGATAACCCTTTTTTTTAGGCGATAAACTAAAAATTGCTGTTAAGTTTTATCTTAAACCTTCGTAGTCAACATCAATTATATATCTTTTCATGGATTGAATGTTTATCTACTTTCAGAAATATCTGCAATTATTTCATTTACAAAAACAAACTAAAGCTGGATGCTTTCAACACAATTGAATTTAATATCAAATAGGTTGGTTGATTTAATTTGTCCAATTGAATTTAATTGAAACACTGGGACCTAAGATTAATGAACCAAAATTGTGATTTATTTAATTACTTATCATCTTATTTTATTTCTCTACTTTGTATCTTTTGTTTCAGAAGGGTCAATTCTATATAAATATATTGTAATATTTCTATGTAATATTTCACTTCTTTTACATATTTTATTTTAGTCTACTTTCTCAAACAGTTTTTATCAACTAATTAACCATATAAAAAAAATATAAAATTAGCTTATCTCAGACAACTCGATTATCGTTGTCATATATACTTTGTTTGAAACTCATTCGCGGAATCGCGGTCAAATCAATAAATAATTAACAAATTCTAACATTTATATAATCAAGCTATAACTAATAGAACTACTTCGGAAATAAATGTATCTATAATTGGCTCATCTCATTTTATACTCTAAAGTACAATATTAACTGTCTAACCTTTCACAAAAAGAAACCAAAATTTGTGTCGTTAAAGCATCAGCAAAGAAGTAGGGAGAAGCACGGCTGGGCGTGCGCGCACGGAGGGCGGGCCACGTTAGAGGGGAATGCTCGGTGTTCTGGCGCGCGTTTGCATGCGGCGTTCTCGCTCATCAAGCCACACACATGTAGGGATGCCCAAAAAAACCGGAACCGGCGGTTGGAACCGGAACCGCCGGTTTTTGAACCGGAACCGGCGCCCG
>JAYDZE010540247.1:0-14677 GCA_034509125.1 Monilaria moniliformis
AAACATGAATTAGGATTTAAATTAATCCTATGTGTTTCCTGCGCTCTAGCTGTCGTAGAAATTTGCATGAAATTAATTTGTAAATTTTTTTCCATATTATTCCTGGATAGATCTCGTGAAGGGGTTTCCTTCATTGGAATTTAAAAGTAAGCCCCAACAGGTAACCCAACCATACGATTGAAGATCCCATGGTTGTGGTTCAATGGGAAAATGAAGCCATATAAATCTAGCTACAACACTCGAAAGATTATAATCTTCGCTCATTCCATATAAATTATTGAGTGTTGTAACATGCACGTGGTAAGAGGTTAAGTTTTTTACTTTTAACGATTCCTGTAAGCGTCGAGGAGGTAGAGTGTGGCAGGATACTCGAAAGAGAATCGCCTATGTAAGTGAGAAGTATGAGCCGCTTCAAATTTTTGTTAATCACTTATGAATCCAAAAGGGTGTTCTGTGGCTAGAAACAGACACAAATGTGAGAACTGGTGGGTTTGTAAATAATATTGTGTTAATGTTATTATATCAGTATACACCAAGGGGGAATGGTTCAAGATATTATGTCCACCAGGTCACCAATATGCTCGATCATGTTGATTATGGAAGGTTCAAAGCCCCAAGCTATCATTCCAAATGCAATATTATTTCTTGGGAAATGAGCTAATTGTCTGCATATATGCATTTGCATTTCACCATTGGAGGTTGATCAGGCCAGATTATAGCATTAATTTTGGTTAAATGTCTAGGAAAACCTGATATAATCGGCACGAAAGATGCATATTTGGCGCAGGGGGACATGAAATGTTGAGAGTTTGGCTGGAGTTAAGCAAGGGTAGTGGTGGTGGAAAGTTGAAGAATTGTAGTCACTAGGCATGAAGACCAATGAGCTGGCCAGGTGACGCGTAAAAAAAAGGTAGGATCAGGTGCAAAGTTACTTTGAGAAGATTATATTTGAGGGATCTAGCCTTGAAATAGAATAAAGATTGTGAGGGCGCGAAGAGAAGAGGTTAACAAAAGGGGTAATCCCTAAGTCTTGCCATTGTCGTCGCGTGTAAAGAAAAGTTTATTTGAAAGAAATTTCTATCCCTATAACAACTACCCACAGCAAGGGCAACCAAAGCCTGCAAGAAGTCTTGAGGACATGATGGGAGAACTTATAAATTCACAATAGTTCATTCAAAACAACCTCCAATCAAACAATGATTATGTGCATAAAGTCCAAGATGTCCAGAAGGAGTAGAAGGCTAGCTTGGAGTCCCTGACAAGGCAAATGACCTAGTTGGCGGTAGCAATGAATGAGTTGAGAGAAAATGAGGGCAGAATCCCTGCCCAAGTCCAACAACCGCATAGGGAGAATGTGGACAAGATTACATTGAGATCAAGACTAGAGTTAGAGGGTCCCAAAGAAGGAGACTGCCCAGAAAAGTCAGAAGAAAGTGAAATAGCCTGCCATCAGCTGCCCAGCTTACTAGTCCCCGAGAACCAGGATGAAATCCAGTAAAATGGGGAGAAGATTCAAACAAGCCATTCGATTTGGAAGTAAAAAAAAGTGCCACCTTACCCTAGCCGTTTGAACAAGAAGGAGCCCAATCAGGACCCTGTCGATTTCATGAAGATATTCAGCAACCTCGAGATAAATTTGCCCCTACTCCAAACTTTGACTTCTTGGCAAGTTTGTCAAAGACTTCATTCCCAGAAAATCTAAAGGAGAAGGGAAGCTCGTGATCGGGGAAAATGTGTCTGACATCATTTAGAAAAAGCCTCAGGCAAATAGCATGGACCCAGGTATGTTCTCGCTGCCCATAGTTATAGGGGATGTATTTATTGAGCATGCTATGTGTGATTTAGGAGAGTCGATAAATTTCATGCCCTTGTCTGTTTATAACAATTTGATTGGAGTGGAGTTGATTGAGACTAGGGTAGTGATTCAATTGGCAGATAGGACATGCATATGTCCCGAGGGAATGCTGGGAAATGTTCTAGTAGAAGTGCATGAGTTTTTATATCCAGCGAATTTCTATGTGATAAAAATGAATGATACCACACCTAGTGATTCCAGTGGTGTCTTGTTAGGAAGACCATTTTTTAGGACTGCAGAAATAATAATTAATGTGTTTGATGGAACAATTTGCTTGGATTATCATGGTGACAAGTATACTTTCAATATTGATAAGGCTATGAAAAGACCAATGGAAGATATAAATAAAACTGCCCAACTCCATGCCATAGGGAATTGACAGAATTAGGGACAAAGGCGCGACCCTTTTGCCCTAATGTACAATCTGCTTGGATTATCATGGAGACAAGTACACATTCAGCATTGATAAAGCTATGAAAAAACCACTGGACATTTAAAATGCCCAGTTTGTGGATATGATTGACCCTATAGTCGAATGATAGCTTGAGACTGAACTTTTGCAGGTGAAAACTAAAGAACAGGGAATGCTTTCAACCAACCTAAGTCTAGGAGGAATGAGCAAACTGCTGCAATCACAAGGGTTAACCGATGAGGAGATTGAGGCAGAAATGCTTGAAATCTTTACAATGGAGTAGCCAGAACTCAGTGATAGGTTCAAACTGCCCAGTTTGTCACCCCATGGAACAATCGTGCTGGATGAAAACAAGCCTGAGCCTACGGAGTTGAAACCCTTACCTCAAGAACTGAAGTTCGTCTATATAGGATAGAAGGAATCGCTACCCGTAATCATAAGTAGCAAGTTGGAGCGGGAGCAAAAAGCCCAACTGATCAAAGTGTCAAGCAACCACAAGAAGGCTATCGGGTGGAAACTGGCCGACTTGGTGGGGATCAGCCCCGACATTTGCATGCACTACATTCACTTGGAGGATGAGGCCAAACCAACCCGAGAGCCACAAAGGAAATTGAATCCAAACATGCGAGAGGCTATCCTAAAGGAAGTCTTGAAGTTATTAGAAATGGGTATCATCTACCCTATATCCGATAGTATATGGGTGAGTCCCGTGCATATGGTGCCGAAGAAGTCGGGAATCCAAGTGGTGGAGAATGAGCGCAACAAACTAGTAACGACTCGCCTCGTAACTGGTTGGTGCATGTACATCGACTACCGCAAATTGAACGTTGCCATGCGAAAGAATCACTTTCTCTTCCCTTTATTGATCAAATGTTGGAAAGGTTGGCGGGAAAGAAATTCTTTTGCTTCTTCGACGGATATAGTGGGTACTTCCATATTTTCGTGAACCCCGATGACCAAGAAAAGACTACCTTCACCTGCCCATTTGGAACGTATGCCTATCGGAGGTGCCATTCGGGCTATGCAATGCCCCTGGAACTTTCCAGCGGTGTATGATGAGCATATTTTCAGATATGATCGAGGAGTGCATTGAAATTTTCATGGACGATTTCACCTTCTATGTAGAAACTTTTTAAAATTGCTTGCAACATTTGCATTCATTCTTGGCAAGATGTGAGAAAAGGAACCTAGTCCTAAACTATGAGAAGTGTCAATTCATGGTAAGTGAATGGATTGTACTACGCCATCTCGTGTCCGAAGAAGGAATCTATGTAGACAAGGCCAAGGTGGAAGTCATTGCCAAACTGCCCTACCCAACCAACCAACGAGAGATTCGAGGATTTTTGGGGCATGTAGGGTTCTACTGGAGATTTATCAAGGATTTCGCAAAGATAGCACGTCCACTCACTCAACTCCTCCAGAATGACGTGCCCTTCGAATTTGGTGAAAACTACAAGAAAGCATTTGAATTGCTGAAGAACAAACTGACCAGTGCGACGCTGATGCAAGGTCCAGACTAGAGCCAGCCATTCGAAATCATGTGCGGTGCAAGCGACTATGTCGTAGGAGCTGTTCTAGGTCAAAAGATGGGAAATAAAATCCATGTCATACATTATACCTCGAAGACCCTAAATCAAGCTCAAAGGAACTACGATACCACAGAGAATGAGCTCTTCGTGGTGATTTTTTCCTTTGAAAAATTTCGGCCTTACCTTCTTAGATTGAAGGTAGTCGTGTACACGGATCACGCCGCATTGAAGTACTTATTTGGAAAGAAGGAATCGAAGCCAAGGCTAATAAGATGGGTTTTATTGTTACAAGAATTCGATGTGGAGATCAGAGATAAAAATGGTGCTGAGAACAAGGTGGCGGATCAGCTTACCCGATTGATCGTCGACAAGGAGGAACGATCCATCACCGAGACTTTTCCAGAAGAACATCTATATACCCTCAAGGAGAAAAGTCATTGAAAAACAAAATGACAAGCAATAAGAGAATTCAGGAGGGGCCACTAGCTCGAAAGAGCCATGGTACGCTAATTTGGTGAACTACCTGTCAACTGACCAACTGCCACCTGTTGAGATCCTTAGTAAAACTAAGATGATGAAGCTGCAAAGTGAAAGCAGATACTATCTATGGGATGACCCTACTTGTGGAAGGTCGGGGTGGATCATATCATTAGGAGGTGCATACCCAAATAAGAACATAGAAGTGTGTTGGAGCATTGCAACTCCTATGCGTGCGGAGGGCATTTTGGTGCTTGGAAGACAGCAAGAAAAATACTGGATATCGGGTTCTAATTGCCCAGTTTGCATCGAGATACAATTTTGTTTTGTAAGCAGTGCGAAAGATGCCAACTGATGCGCGGAATGTCAAGGACGGATGAGATGCCCCGAATGCCGTGGTAGTTTGCGAATTGTTCGAAGAGTGGGAATGGATTTCATGGGACCTTTTCCTAGTTCCTACAGAAACAACTACATACTGTTGGCTGTGGATTACGTGTCGAAATGGGTGGAGGCAAAGGCAACAAGGACAAATGAAGCCAAGAAAGTTTTGGCGTTCTTAAAATGTGTGATTTTAAGTCGGTATGGAATCCCGCGAGCCATCATCAGTGATCACGGATCCCAATTTTGCAACAGGCAGATTGAAGGTCTCCTCAAAAATTATAGGGTATACCGCAAGTTGTCCAGTCCATACCACCCCCAAGCTAACGGACAGGCTGAAGTCTCAAACAGGGAAATCAAAAACATCTTGGAGAAAACGGTGGGAACCTCCCGGAATGATTGGAGCATGAAGCTTGACGATGCACTATGGGCTTACCTAACGGCATACAAAACCTAATCGGGATGTCGCATTATCTCTTAGTGTTCGGGAATATGCACCACCTACCCATGGAGGTGGAGCACAAGGCCTATTGGGCAGTTCGCCAAGTCAATATGAAGACAAGAAGAGAAAAATGCAGCTTCAAGAATCGGAACAGCTAAGATTGGAAGCATATGATGCAACCATGTGGTACAAAGAGAAAATGAAGCTAAGGCATGACAAGAATATTCATGGGAAAGACTTTCAAGTAGGCCGACTCGTACTACTTTTCCAATCTCGACTTAGGTTGATGCCTGGAAAGTTGAAGTCTAAATGGAAAGGACCATTTGAGATCACAGGAATTAGAGGAAATGGAGCAATTGAGATCAAGAGATTGGAGGAGGGAGCTGAGCCTTTCATTGTCAATGGCCAAAGACTGAAGCCTTTCATTAGGCCAACTGAAGCGTTTGTAGTGGAGGAAGTTTCACTACACACACCTCCCCCACTTCAGTAAATTGTAAAGGACTCGGACGTCTTAGTTGGGCAGTTCACATGCGGGATCGAGAACAACTGGAGACGAATCCAAGAAGATCTTTGTAAATACAATTAACTCTCCTTAATTTTAGCTTAATTTAATCTTATCCTTGTTTTCCTTTTGTTTTGTTGTTGGATTTCCACGCAGGTGACACGTGTGAGCATGGCGATTTAGTGGAGTTGCACCTATAGAAACAGAATCCCAAATTTTTGAATTCGAGAGGTGCAACGGCCATGGGTAACAGCAGTATTTGTCAGATCAAGGGTTGGGGATGTACCACCAAATCCGGAAAAGATTCAACGACTAGGGGATACACCCACGTACGTCTAGGCCAGCTGGAAAGACGTCTGCGCAACATATCCGTCCGCAGCCCCCTCTTTAAAAGCCCAAATATCCCCCACTAAGCCATTTTCTACAATTCAAGCAACTAAAGAGACATTCCAAAGAGCGAAAAAGTGAAAAGGCTGAAAAGAAACCTGAAACACCAAACACCACACTCGTTTGCAAACACCCTCACCATGACTCCGATAACCAAGAAGAGAAAGAACCCCAAGGAGAAGGCACAACCAGTAACACAACTGGAGTCGTACTCACTGACTACAGCAACTGAAATCTCCCCGAGAATGAAAATCAAGAAAAAGAAAGAGAAGGTCGCCGTAGAGGATGAATTCCAAGAAAGAATACCCGAGCCCAGCTCGTTGATCCAGCGAGAGAAAGGTAAGCTTGAGGACGAAGTCCCCCAATTGCTCGCAATAGAAGCCGTCCACAACAACTAGAGATGTCTGGTTGCTGAGAGCAAAAGGAAAACGAAAGAGCCGATGAGGGCTGAAACCTCCGAGGAGGCATCGACAGGAAGTTCCCCGTCCGAAAGCATTGATCCGACGTTCTCAGAGGAGACCGCCGCCACATCAGAGGATGAGTCATGCATATTCTCCACCCAAGTCAAGGGATGGAGTTTTTCAAAAAGGAAGATCGAGCTGGACGACGCTCGAATTACCCAGATCAACGAATGCACCGACCCTATGGTCGCCACCAAGGTAACAACTCGATTTGGTAAGGAATATCGGGCTGGACAAACTCTTGATCTCTCAACCTTATATGCTCTTGAATTTGGAGAGGAATTTTTGAAATATTATGATAGCATAGGATTTATTTGGTTGCTTGATATGCCCAACTCGAACTTGCCTAAAATTCTAGTAGATGAATTTTTCAATTCTTTTGATCTTGCTGCAAAATTTTATATGTAAGAGCCTTCTACCACATTTAAATTGTTTGGTGAGATGCATGAAATGTCGTTGCTTGAGTGGAATGTGCGTCTGGGTATAGTGTCTCTAGAAGATACTGCTGAGTTTGAATTTCAAGTCGAATAGGTATACTCTACTTTTCGACCAACAAGCCGCCTGGGTAGGATTAACGCACCATGCGGCTGGGCAGTTTAAGCCTACACAATCTAGGGCCCATAACTTAATTAACCCTGTGTTGCGCATGTGCCAAACTTACCTTGCATATAACATGTTAGGGCAAACAACTGGCTTCAGTAGGGTCTCTGTAGCTTAACGCTATTTCACTTGGTGCATGCACCAAGGAATTAAAGTAGACCTAGGATTTTTGTTGGCCTATCAGATCAACTGATAAACACACACCCCACACGCAACATCACATTATGCCATGAATTAGGTGCTTACTTGAGTCAGAATTTTGACATTGTGTTGAATGATGAAATTTTGTTGGAATATTGCCTCCCACCTGCTAGATTTAACATTTTCTTCTTGCGAGGTACCTAATCGTATACGTGCACGATGGGATTTTGAATTTCTATACACCAGGAGAGGCGGTGCTATCATCTAGCACTTCATGGAAGGCCATCGAGCAGGACTCGCAAGCTGACCAGGGGAAGGTGCCGAAGGAAAACAAGTACCTGAGAGACTGAGGGCCGTGGAGAACCAACTCACTAAGCAGAGGAGGCAGTTAAATAAGATGGAAGAAAAGTTAAGGGGGATGAATGAGGAGTTCAAAACCCTTACCAAGGAATTGAGAGGACTCCTTTAGAAGCCCCAGATGCCAACCACAGAAGCCCATGAAGAGCAACCCGAGATGCCACCCACAGCTAGCCCAGAAGGAATGTCCGTTGTTCCCTTAGAGGACCCGCAATAGCCATCGGTCGACCTAAACTGCCCGGGCAGATGAAAAACCCTGTCGATGCGCCGAAGCCGACGGACCCGGTAACTTAGTTTTCCCCCCGTGTCTGTTCTTTTCTTAGTTTTTTTTCCTTTTGTCTTTCTTTTCTCATAATGTCTTTTAGTTTTTTGTGTGTCGTGAATCTTAGCGTCACACCTTGGACTCAACCTTTTTTCGTCCAAGTGTGAGAAGCTTGAGATTCGCCTCCTTGCGTTTGTTGAGTCTCTGTAAATCGCCAGTAGGTCATGCATGATTAGGGCAGTTTAAACGTAAACTTGAACTTTAGCTGGTAGAATTAAGTAGAGGATGATGGACTTATCTGCCCAACTCACACCACCCCTATATAATTAGAATTGAGTCTTAAGCGGGGCAGCCACCGCATCTTTCCTTCTAAGTGATTGAAAAAACAAAAAAAACAAAAAGAAGAATTAGGAGCACAAGTGGATATTTCAAAATCAGTAGGTAAAAGACAAGAGGCATAGAGTATAGCCAGTTGAGCCTATTGCTTTCGAATCATAACCCGAGCATAATAACCCTAGAAGCCCATTGAGCCTAAATCCTTTCTTTCCTAGCCCAATAGATTCAAAAGAGAAAATTTAGAGGAAAAATGATGATTGAGTAGGGCAAGAAAAACACGCAAAAAAAGCAGAGACTGAAAAAGAAACAAGTGGAAAGTGCAAACTAAAGAAAAAAAATGAGATAACACTTGAATGCACAGAATATAAAGAAAAGCCTAAGAGTGCCGATCCAAATAGGGCAGTAGAGCCCAGCTTGCACCCTTTCGAGGAAATGGACTGAATAAAGCCTAGAACCCTTAGGGTTGCGCCTTGAATGAAAACAGCTAAACCTCCATCACTTCCATTCATTAAAGACATCTTCGATGCCATTTGATTGTGAAATATCTAGCTTGTGTGAATAATGTCTCTTATGGAGAGAATCACCCTTGAGTGCCATAGAAGAAGTGAATCTTGATAGGGCAGTTGACTCTTAACTCTACTGTTTATCAGCTAAGTACTTTAAAACTATCTAGTTTGTGCTAGATATATTGGTGATTATTCTTGTTTCTTGTTATTTTCCTTTTCTTCTTCCTTTTCCTTTTTCGTTTCTGTTGATGTTCTAGTTTGTTTAGTCTTTTTTCCTTTTATTCTTTAGAATCGGGGAAAACTAAGTATAATTTAGGCTGTCATCTGGCCTTATTGAGCTGACTCATGCTTGAAGGCAAGCATACCTTAAGTGTGAGGAGGTTTAACCAGCCCTAATACCAGCTCCTAAAACAAGTTAAAAGTGCTTGAGTTTTGATGAAAAGGGTGCACAAGAAGGTGCAAGTTTAGTGCAAAAAGACTGCAGGGATCAACGCGCGACAAGGGAAGTTTGGCCGTGGACAGAGAAGCTACAGAAGAATGACACCATCAAGTAGCTCAGAAGAGGTGAGCATAAGATGCACTCGGGAGATCACGCGCACACTCGAAGAGTTAGCCTCAGCATAGAAAGACCAGTGGGGTGCGAAGCAGCCGATTCTAGCTTCATCCCACCTGGCTCTATAAAAGGTGAAGGATGTGCAATGAAGAGGAGGTTCAGAGGTTTCGAGAAATTAGCTAAGTAGTCAGCCGTTTCCCAAGTCCAAATGCCCCGCCTCACAACTTCAGTTTCAACCGAGCCACACAATCCCACCGCATTCACGCCACAGTCATAGTCTTCTAGCTAGAATTTTATTGTTGCATCCTTGTTCATTTTGTTGTTTGAGTGGAATCCGAACAATTTCAAGTTGTATTTTCTATTGCTTTGAAGTTTAAGTTTTAAGTTGTATTGAACTTTATTGAACTTTCGTCTCAAGTTCCTTTTCGTAGTTATAATGTTTTCCCACTTTTGCAAAGATTGTTGAGCTTACTTAATGCTTAAATCATGTTTTCTTTAAACTTTTGTTTGTGTTCAAGCATGACTATGGTTTCATTAGTTAAGAGGTTTATCATTTTGGTTTGATCAAGCATGTCTAGCATAGGAAGTAGGTAATCAGGACATTCCAGTAAGCCAATTTGAAGGCGTTAGATTTTACATTCCGTCGTATCTTTAGCATAAGCTAGTCCCGTCCGAGTACTTCAGGGTGAATTTCAGTCTCCCGAATCTGCAAATAGGTTTTGGAAGGTTGGATAGGACGACCTGCCATGGTCCCATTTGTGTCCATCGTCTACAAGTCCGTCCTTTGTTTTTCTGCAACAAAGTGTTAAAGTAAGATCAAGTAGGCCAGAATGCTAGTTACCCGAAATGGTTAAAAAGCTAAATGTTCGGAAAGTTAACTTTATTGTTTATACCCAGTTAGAAAGATACCTTGACCATGTCTGCCTTGTAGTCTACCTTTAACCGTCCCCACTTAGGATCTGCAGTAATTTCAGTATTTTATCTTTTTAATCACTTAGTTAATTAGGTAGCAGTAGTTTAGTTTAGAGTAACACACTAGGATTCAATTAGTTAAGCTTGTTTAATTTTCTTAATTTATTTTAAGTCATTCGCATTCAGTCTGACACGCACTTCAACTGCCCAGCTTGCACCTATACTACTAGTTAAGTAATAGGGTTCAGTGTCCACTCTCTTTCATTCTGTGCCTAGTATAACAAACCTCTTGCTCATTTTTCGTTGTTAGTCCCCCATATGCAACCCCAAGGCATGGCGGCATCCCCAACCTCACCCATATAGACACGCTCAACTAAGGCTAACAATACATCTCATCAAGGGATCGACACCCCTTTCTTACCACTTGCTAATCTAATAGTTATTGGGAAGTAGGGTACAAACACATATCTTAGATCGGGGGCAACGTGTTCCTCAACGACAACACGTACCGCACATTCGCATCAATCGTGCACTGACAGGAAAGGTATCGGCGGCCCCCTTGTACTTCCTGTGCATTGCGAGTTTACTCCAGTTGTGGCCAAATAAGTCGGGTTACATATTGTTTATAGTTTACACATTGTTTCTGTAATGATTTTGATTTTATGTAAAAAAAATTATATTTTTAAGTAAATTTGTCCTATGCACACATCCAGATCTCCTCAGCATTGCACTGAGCACTATCGGGAGCAATTGGCATGCCTGCAGTCGGGGCAGGTACATTTAAGTCCTTTTAAAAAAAATTATGTTAGCTTAAAATTTCAGTTTCATTTAACTGACAATAAATTATTTTTTAGTTCATATGGCAGCCTTACAGAGATTACAGCTTTCCATATCAGTGCACGGTCGGTCAGGCTTGTTGGCGGTCAACGATGTTCATGCTATGTTGGCATATCGTGGAGCCACACGAACCGCATAGAGTTATGCGGAAATTTGGTTTGCCCCAATCTATGCCTATACTCATGGATACGGGATTCACGAGTAAACATATAAATGTATCTCGTTGTGGGTTAGCTGGAAAGGACTCGATGCAGCACAATGCCTAGTTCGTAGCGAATTGGCAAACGAGGCACCACTAGGTGCAGGATGCAGTGGATGACCATTCAGGGATGATGGTTCAGGAGTATATGCGCCGGTACAGGATGATAATTGTGACTTACATCCCTCAACCAGGCAAACACGCGCAATAAGGATTTCGTAAGTCTGCTTCCTCGTTGGGTTACGCGGTAAGTATTACTTATGAATTATATTTAAAAATTAATTTTATGTTACTAAATTTATTTTGAACTTATTTGTTTGCTTTTTTACAGATGGAGACTCTTATTCGTATCGTTCACAAAGCGAGAGTATCCGAGTGTTCACTATCGGACATGGCTAATGTCCTACAGATGGCTGAGGATACTCTTAGGAGATTGGGCCATGATCTTCATATCGACCACCCTCATTCGCAGTGTACGCAAGTCAATGTTTCAATGCCTTTTAGGGAGAGAAGCCAACGTACTGGAAAGAGAGGTGTCTGAATTGGTGGGCATGGAATCTCATGTGGTTAGGTGTCACAACAATCACAACCCGATTTTGTGTCCCAGTTCATGGATCCATCATCTTACGTCCAGTCTGACCAGCAATGGACTCTTTGGCTACAGGAGCAGCCTACTTTGGAGCATGTTGAGACACATTGAGGAGCAGTCAATTCATACTTAATTGGAGTTCACTTCCAGGGTCCTCAGGATGATACTCAGGAGGATATTGAGGAGAATGATGATGAAGAAGTTGTTCCTGAGACACAACATGTACCTGCACCTGCACCAGCTACAAGAGGGGATCACTGGTCTAACTTTCACGAAGACAATCTAAACGTGATAACAAAAGCAAAGGACCTAGTAAATCCACTCCTAGTTAGCATGCCCTCTTGAATTTTGATAACCAAGACAAGTGTGCCTATTAACCCACGTTCTTATTTCCCATTTTCCATCATGCTTTCGCAGTATAGCTCGAACCTCCCAACTACATTTTAGCCCAGTATGACTAGCTTGACCTTGCAACCCCTACGAAAATTTTCACACCGCTCGCCATGTTTTCCCTTTTCTATTCCACAACTATGAACTGCCGCACAACTTCCAAATGCCACAAAGTCACAGCAGTCTTCAAACGTAGCTTGCTCTCAAACTTTATGCTCAAACGAATACGTGTGGGATTACTCTCATCCCAATACCATGTTTTTTCTGCATTACCATAAAAAAATAGGTGAACTATGCCCTCCAAATTCACTAGGTACAGACCGAACATACTCTGACCCCGTAGACACATACTGTGCAACTGATTGTTCTCCATGCACTGTCAAAACATATAGTTTTCCTACAACAAATAACTCATCATCACAAGAATCATTATCTGATTCATCACTAAAATGTTCAGAACTGTCTAAGTCATCTGCTCACGAAGGACAACGCAAATCTGAGCCACCAGAATCTATGTTATCACTATCATTTGCTTCATTTTCCGAAACATATGTGTTGTCTTCACCATCAGAATTGTAGCTCAAATTTAAACCTCCAATATCGAATTCGTAACTCATCCTCAAATCCTCATGATCTGAATGTTTGTCCTTTCTAGACGTCCATTCTTTATAAGTAGTGGTTGCCTGCAATTCTTGTTGAGTGACCGATGCAAACTCAATCATCAGTTCAATTCGACCTATTTCAACACCATCCTTGAACATATGTTGCATGCATTCTTCATCAAGTGGCATGCCTACATAGGTGTATCCATTTTTACAGAACTACAAGACGTCTCCATATTATTGATATTTACTGGTGATGCATATTTACTCTCATCTTTTAACATATCTTCGATACTAATTCATCCTATGAAATATTCTCATTCAATACATTGTATGCTTTCGAATATGGTGGGTCATAAGCGATATCGATACTAGCAACCTGGATTATCTTAATTAGCATGTGTCTAAATACTACGTTTATCAAATAACGTATTGTTTGTTAACCCCAAAATTTTCGTAAACCCTAACATTTTAAACATATTAGTAAACCCTAGTTTTGTAAATAAATTTTACAATCAAATAAATTCAAACATATTACAATTATAACAATGGAAATAATTTTTAAAACACATTAAAATAGAATAAAATCATAACTTACTCAAACATTTCGCCAAAACTTGACACTTTCAGAATTTCCCGAATCTCAAGCAAGTGTTATGTGAAGGGCAACACTTGGAACGGGTATATAAATAGAAGTTTGAAGACGCGTTTCAGTCATGCATCTCTAGAAAATGCATAACCATCATGCATCTATAAGAGAAGCATGATTGAATCGCATCTTCAAGAGATCCAAGACGAACATGTCAGGATGCGAACAGTCCGTTCGACTCGCTGTGTGGTATAATCGAGCATGTGTCTCCAACTAGAAGAAAAAAAACAAAGTTAATCAAAATACGCAAATTCAAAAAGATATATTTTTAAATACAAATCAAAATTAAAACTTACAGCATAATTATGTGATTAGGCAAAATCCAAAAATTCAGACTGCGACTGTATGCCTGATTGGGTGATCTATGTAACAGTGATGGATCTATACCACCTCATATATTCATGTATTATTCTCCCAGATAGGTCATCTACTGTATCTTGACCAGCTGGTGCCGCATATTCAATTTTCAATTTACTTGGTATGTTTGGCGCCACAATCCTTCCCTGCTTTACCACGACGAGATATATTCATATAAGTAGTCGTGAATGACATATGCTTGAGTTCAAGAATATGCTGCGAGAATCCAAATTGTCACATAACTCTATGCGGCTCATATAGCTCCACGATATGTCAACATATGAAGAATGTGGTTGCCCTCCAACAACTCTCACCAGCAATACAAAAATACGGCAAGTGCCACGTACAAATAAATTTTTCCTTTTCCAGGATCTTTCCAATATCACATTAGAAAAATTAATTAGCCAATTTTATTTACAGATCTACTATCTAGAACCCACATAAAACACATAATTTAGAATTTAAATCCTAAATCATGATACTACAGATCTGAATACTTACAGTAATTAGATCTCCAAAGATCTAACGATTGCTCGCGCCTTCTTCACGTGTAAATCTTGATATCTACCCTGGATCTTCTAATCTATTCCCAATTCTAGGTTTGGATACTGGTGTAGGCAGTAGCTAGCAAACCCTATAGGACTAGAGAAAGAAAAAGAAAGAAATAATACAGAGAATCACATGGTTCTGTATAGAAAACGTGAATCATCAATATTTCTTCTCTTTTTTCTCCTATATATAGAATATGTATGAGCTAGGTTAGATTGGGCCTCTGTTGGGGTTTACTTTTAAATTCCAATAAAGGAATCCCCTTCCTGAGATCTATCCAGGAATAATATGGGAAAAATTAACAGTTAATTTCATGCGAATTTCTACGACAGCTAGAGCGCAGGAAACACATAGGATTAATTTAAATCCTAATTCATGTTTTCTAAGAGAAATAG
>JAYDZE010540258.1:0-14675 GCA_034509125.1 Monilaria moniliformis
CTGGAAGTACCGCCGAGGTGAGCTTAGTGCCGATCTGGAATGCCTTGTCAGGGCCGATCTGCACTGTGGTCCCCTTGTCGAGCTGCAAGTCTGAGTTCGGTCTTCCTTTGGGCTGTGATGAATTGGGTTATTGGGCCGGTCTTGTATTGGGGCGAAGGCCCATATCCTACCAAAAATGATATACTATATATGTTGTCTTTTTTTGAAATTAAAAAAAATTTGTGATATCTGGTCAAGAGATAAATTGATTTGATTGTGACAATCAAGAGTAGAATAGATTAAGTCAATATCCAACCAACATACAACATCATATTTATTTCAATTGACCCCTTTCTACTTTCTACTTTCTACTTTCTACTTTCTACGTTAGTACAATACATTAATTATTGATGCCAAAATTTGATACAAATATATAAATATTCCACAGATACGTGATTTTACATGCTCTATTTATTTACAATACTTTATTAGCCCATAAACTTAAATATTATTTGTAATGGGGTAGACATGGAAAGATTATAATTCAGATATGTCAGTCGCATTTCGCGATAATGGTATAAGGCGAATCATTGGTCAGACATGATTAGATCACTCCTTGCAAAAATGTTATAAATAACAAAAATAACAGATTTTCACCACCCCTCAAATAAATAGATAAAACAGTATTTCACCAGCGCCTTTAGCTACGCAACATTTTGACATAAAAGGTCTCTAAACCTAAACCTAAACCTAAAAAAATTGGAGATTGTCAGCGATAATGGGTCTCGATTTCCAGCATTGCATTCTAGCGCATTCTCATTCCCTTTCTTTTCGCTGCTTTTTTTCCCATAGGACTGGTCGGCGTCTGTTGGCCAATACTTTCATCCATCGAAGCATTCAAATCGAATGCATCGACCGCTCCGCTTGTAGAGTATTGGCCGGAGGCGTTGTGCTTGGTTCTTTTCGAGCCAGATAAGGAGTCGGAGCCACAGAAAAATTTGGGGTGATTTTGCACAATTGCTCATACCTACTCGTACTTAAACTGTTTGAGTTCTTTGTTGTAGAAGGTGGCGTGAGCTTGTTCGTGAATGCTCTCCCAACTTTGGCCGCTCAGCCATATTTTCTGGAGGTTGTTGATGTAGCCGGTGAATTTGGCTACTTCGGTCTGGACCTGGCCCCAATGCTTGCGGAGTTTGTCGTAGTCGCGCTCCAACGCCCGAGTCGGTTTGAGCGCGTTGTACTTTTCGGCAGTCTTCTCCCACAAGACGCAGACCCTTTGTCCGTTTTCGATCACCGGATCTTCGGACACATCAGTGTAGCATCGGGCTACCAACTTCGTCTCTTCCAGCCCATACTTCTTCGATCTGTCATCACGCATACTGGGAGCTGCCTTTTTCCCTTTGCCTTTACCCGTCACGGGATGGGACGGTACCAACTCGTCGATGGTATGTATCTCGTTGACAGAGTAGTCCTTGACGTTGATGGACGACAAGGTTAAGGTTAGGGGGATATTCGACGTCGCATTCGGAAAAATATTGGGATCCAGATTAGTATCGCGACAATGCAACATAAAATTAGTGAAAGTCGATGGATCCCAACCCTTACCCCGACAATGCTTAAAAAATTCGAGTAGCTCACCTGATTGTGGAGGATTTTTTCCCGAATTTGGATCCATAAAATACAAGTGAGAAGGAAAGTGGGGTGAAGTGAATTGTAAAAGAAAGCGTGTTGGATAATATAGAAGGAAAGTGAGAAGCTCATGATTCCATCACCCGTGAGCCTCCATCACCATCACCTAATTTCAGTCCGTGAGCAAAAAAAAAAAAAGAATATGCAGCGGAATAGCAGCGAAGCGGGCTGCAGTGTCGTCGCGTCGTGGTGGTCGCAGTCCCGCGATCATCTGCTCCCCTGGCTGATTCCACGGTTGCGGCGGGGTCGGCTCGCCCTCCATCCATGCCCCGGTGCGGCTACCCCTCTTTTTCTCATTTTCCTGGTGGCGTTAATGTTGCTCTTATCGATGTTTTTATTTATTTTAAGTCTTCGAGGTTCATACAATTCAACGTTTTCTTTTCCTTGCAACTATTATATTACTTGCGAGATAAGTGACAGACCTCCTGATGGTCAAGAGGGCTTTATTTTCGTTTAGGGTTAGCCGGAAATGCTATGGTCGCATTTCCGATCTGTAATTTTTTTTAAGAAGAAGACACGAAATAGTGTCATTTTGGTATCTACTATTGATGACATGAACGATTTGCTTTCTAAAATTATGTTCTGAATCCGCTGCTAACTTTCACATTAAAGAATAAAGATAACAAGATTCTATAAAGGGAAAAAAAATAGCATCACATTTGAATATAAAGTATTTCGGTTTCGAATTTCTAACTTTACTTCCCAAATTCTCTTTTGGGATATTCAATAAAAAAAAACGCACATTTTAAATGGCATCGAAAATGTTATAAAATTGTTTGGGACATTACATTATTTAATTCTCACGTAAATAAAGGTCATTAAAGTCTGCGACAGAGGTAACACGACACGGACGGACCAGTGAAATATATGATTTATATTCTATATTCAAGTTTTATGTCTTCCAATGCATAATAAATGTTGATATATATCCCAAATATCCACGTGTGCTAAAAAATTCGTGCACTCAAAAGCAAGCCGCCATGGACCTACTCACACAGGATCACACCTCAGCACCAGAAACTGGTCGGGACCAGCAAGCTCGTCAAAAATCCTCAGTAATTTTCTTCGTCATGCCACGCGCTTCCCAGCGCGCGTGGGAAGTAAAGGTACAACTACGTCAGAAAAGCCTATTGTAAAAAAATGCCACAAGGTACAACTTTAGGTAATGGAATCAATGGTGGTATAGGAGGAGCCAATTGCATCACCAACGCATAACAAGAAAATCTAACGCTCCTCACTAGACCTCCACCACCGCCACGCGCCGCCGCCCCCCAATGGGCGCCGTAGAACCCGTGAGTCCACCGCCTGCAACCTTTTCCTTCAAAATCCAATATTCTCTCTCTCTCTTTCATTTTTTTGTGATGTTTTTTTCAGGTAGTGTTGCAGGGAGGGAACGAGAAATTGGAGAGAGAGAATGGGGAGAGAGAAGCGGAGTTGCAGGATTTGGAAATGGGGGAGCTGAATATTCAAAAGGAATCGGTGCAAACACATCCTCCAAATGCGTTTCACATGTCGAGAATGCAGAGATTGAGCGCCACAAACCCTCTACGCCTCGTGATGGATAATGCGACGCGAGTCGCATCTCCCTCTCCAGCTCGCCCTCAGCCGCGCCCCTCTCCGGCTCAGCCGCCGCGTGGCTCATCTTCCCCTCCTCCTCCCGTGGAGACGCCGCCGCCGCCGCCGCCGCAAACGCGCTCTATACCCACCCCACAGGTAAAACTCGAAATACTCTCCGTATAATAATTAATTAATTAAAACGAGAATTCATTCCTTATTCCTTATGGTGTTGTTTCCACTGACCAGCAATCGGTGGTGACATTGAATTCGAGGAAATACACAAACAAGATCTCTCTGTTGGTGTTCAGTCTGCACACAATCGCCGCCGTGGGGCTGGTGGGGTTTTTAATATTTAGGGGCGTGAAAGGGTTATTGGAAGAAGGCAAAGCGCGGAGGAGAGAGCAGCGCGTGTTGAAGTATTTCCTACCTCAAGTTGAGGCCGCAGCTCTCCTCAGCATCACGCTCGCATTCGTGTGGCAGAAGGCGGTCAGAGTCTGGCCTCACATCATGGTGCACATCATAATTTGGGGCTCTTTCGCCCTAACCTTAACTACCGGAATCCTCCTAATCTGCTTCCAAACGCCGGCCACCGACGGCATCGGCGTCCTCTACATGGCCTTCGCCGTCGGCAACGGACTCTATGCGTGCTGGGTGACGCAGAGAACCAGTTTCTGCTCCAAAATCTTCGTGAAATCGCTCGAGCCAGTGTCAAAATTCTCGGATCTAAACCAGCCTACTTATTGGATGCTCGGAGCTGGATTCTGCTGGATGTCGTTGTGGATTTTCGCAGTGGTTGGGTCGTTGAACTTCTATTTTCCGCCATTGATAATAATAGTGCTGGTTCTGAGCTTGGCTTGGACTGCTGAGGTGATGAGGAATGTGGCTAATTTGACCGTGAGCAGAGTGATTGCTCTTTACTATCTTAGAGGAATGCAATCCAGCACCCAGTTCTGCTTCCAGAGAGCCTTGTCGAATAATCTGGGAAGCGCCTGCCTGGGATCGCTCTTTGTCCCCACCATTGAGGCTCTCAGGATCGTAGCCAGAGGCCTCAATTTGATAGAAGGAGAAGACGAGTTCATGTTCTCCTGCGCGCATTGCTGTCTCAGAGTCATGGAGTCCATCTTCCGCCGAGGCAATGGTTGGGCATATGTGCAGATTGCAGCATATGGGAAAGGCTTCGTCAAGGCCTCTCAGGACACCTGGGAGCTCTTTGTGAAGAGGGAGATGACCGAGGTTGTGGACTCTGATATCACGACAGCCATCTGCTTCCTCACCGGAGTCTGCAGCGGCGCAATCTGCGCCATCATGGTCTCGGCGTGGACATTCACCTTGCACCGGCCGGGCTACATCGGAACACTCGCGGTGCTAGCTACCTTCATCGGTTACCTAATGGTAGGTGCCCCAACAACCACTTGCAAATTTTTAAAATCTTTTCTCCATTCATTCCATGTGATTTGTTATATTAAAATAATACAATAATGGTATATTGTGATTGGAACAGACTAGGATTGCAATGGCACTGCCCCATGCCTGCGTGAGCTGTTACTACGTCTGCTACGCCGAGAATCCCGAGAACCGGCTGTTCGACCGGACCATACCGGACCGGATCGACTTGATAAAGTCGGGCCGCCTCGATGTTGTCGTCCCGACGCCGAGGGTTCCCCGGAGATTCCAAAGGTAGCTAGCTTTAGTATTGATCCATTTTATGTACATATATGTAACATTGAGTTTAAGGATGCATGAATAAGGCTTTTAGTTTTAGATGTGATATTGTTGTGTGGAGATAGATAAGCGAGAATGAATAATGTTGAAGACCACATTCAGATTTATTCCTATCAGAAATTTTGGATCTACTTTTTGGGAAATATACGATGCCATATTCTGACTTGTCCCACCATCAATGTAGTGTCCTTGTCTCAGTTTGGTTAGCCTATTATCTTAAGATATAATTAGGTGGTGACGAGCTATGGTTGGTTAGTGTCTATGTACATAAACTAGTTGTTTATTTATTGTTATTTCGTATTGGGAGGGTTCGATGGCAAATTGAATTACTTTCTAGCACATTAGCGACAACCCTACAAGAACCATAAAAGTTTCCACTAAAATGACAATAGGCTAAATAATACATGCCTATAGTTGATGGCGCGTGCTTTTGGGTGCTTGGGGTTCTCCTAAGCAGGGACTAATGCGCTCAACATCCTGAGCATGCTAACGAGGGTTGTTGAGCACGGTGGTCAATCATGGCCCAGCGTGCTTGAGCACACTGACACATTAATATTGTCGCCCAATGAAGGTGTAATACGTGAGCTTTTTTTTCATTTATGAATAGTATAAGTGATTAAGAATACAGTGCTTTACGCATGTGAGGGATAAAGTTAAATACGTAAATAGTGAGTGTTCAAGGAGATAGTGTTTATGCAAATATGCAATGTTGGTCGCCTAAGATTTGATACTTTCTTAGATCGGTCATTAGAATTTAAAGACGACCGGAGTCTTCTAGACCTGTTCTATAAGCCAAAAAATTGTGTACATTCCAACATATAATATATTTCGCTCTAATTAAATCTAATTTGGGTTTGTCGAATCATAATTGGGATTTAATATTTATAGTTATAGTTATGATTTAATTATGACGGTTGAACCATGTATCCGAATATATTAAGAGTATCCTTCGTCTTCAACAAATTTTGTCATTAAACGTCGCGTTGAATCCAAGGATTTCCAAATTTGAAGCTTAAGTTCAATCATGATACACTTGTATGTTAACCAATGAGAAGAGATGAGAGGGGACCGATAGAGAAGGAGGACATTAAAGAGAATATTTTTTGAGTTTTAGGACCCTTTATTTATATTGAGAGACACATTCTAACATAATATGAACAAACACAAAATTAATAATTTAATATTTATTTAGTTTAATCATATCAACAAGATAAGTTCATGTCACGTTTATGTCTAATCGTACCATTTTCATATAATATTATAATATTGATATATTTATTGTTATTTTATATTTTATTATTAATTGATGATCTAGTAAGGATTTGAACTCATCGCGTTGTGTTGTGGCATGTCGTTATAATATCATATCAACACAAACGAAATCGTGAATTATTTGTGTTTGTACAATTGTATTATGTTTGTTTTTGTGTCAACAAATTCTTATTGGACTGTGTTCTTATTTGGTCTTATTGTGTTGATTATTTTCTAAATGAGGTATATAATTCTTTTGAGCTTCATTTTTTAGCAATAAATGTTAATAATATTATAATAACTTCTGTTTCTATAAAATAATATTATTATATAGATAGTAAGTTCAATAGTGGGAGTAGAATGTGACATAATACTATGAGACAAAATATCGATACTTACATGATATTGCTCTCTCCTTATCACATACAGACATACTACATAATAATGCATAGTCGCAGATACACCCAATGTGACACAGACACTTAGGAGATATGGACTAACGAGTAACTAAAGAAAATAATTATACAAATCCTCACCTTGTGTTGCAAAACATATGGCTGTTTGGTTTGTAGGAGATAGGAATAAGCGAGGAAGCTGTGCCCACATTCATAGTTAATCTCACCTTCAATTACGCATCTTTATATTTTCATAAAGTCAAAATCGACAAAAAAAAAAGTGCTTCTTTGAGTTGTAGAGTACATCTATTTTCAGTTAAGATTTCCTATTCTCTAATTAATTTTTTTAAATTTTCAATTAGAATTTAATTAAGACGGATGTATCGTGCACCCAGATGTATCAAAGTGTTCTTCTTTCAGATTTGGAAGCAACACGAGGCATATTTTTGAGGGGACACCTCCCGGCATAATTTATTAATAAAATAGTATCATATACTATGAAACTTTGTATTCTTGTGATACTGATACGTACAAAATAAACGTACGTAGGATAGGGAAGACTTCGAGCGTATTCAAGCTCCCGAATAGGGGGTGAAGAAGGGAGAATGCGTATCGAGGAAATACGCGTAAAGAGACGAAGAGGGGAGAAGCGCCTAGCGGCGTGTAGAGAGAGATTATGTTTAATTAATTTCTTCCTTTTTTCCATCATGATAAAGTCTACACTTATTTATCTAAATAAAATTACAAGATATGGGAAGATGTCCCTGAATATGAAATCACTTAACAAGATTGTAAGATATGAAAAGATATCAAAGATCTTGTGCTGTATCCTCTTGGCCCGAGCCCATGACGTGTGTTCCACTTCTTCCTCTTGGTCCAGGCCCATATTGCTATCCACGGCAATGTTGGATTCACAGCCCACTTTCCCATCGTCAATTCTTTATCCAATTCATGCATAACAGATACATCCATCATTGAATTCAGTAGCAATGCTCCTAACTTCGTTCATGCCCAAAAATATCGAGTACTTTTCTTAAAAAGACAAAATGTTAAATTCGCAATTTGGACGAAAAGTTGCAATTAGTTGCATTTGAGGCGCCATCTGCATTCCTTATAAAATCAAATCATGCATCTTTGCTTCTCATCTTATAACCAAACCCCATGAAATGTTTTCCCATAATCTTACGAAGAAAAGTTTTGGTTTTACTCTCTAACTTCCCAAAAATGAAATATACAACTAATCTCCAATGTTTCAAACATGCCATATAGGTTTGGTGACGTTAAGTTACATTTGAATTTCTTGAATTGTTAATAATTAGTTTAATCTTTACAAATCAAGCTTCTATAAAAAGAAAGAAAGTGAAAATAGGTCGAAAGCCTCAACCAGGGGGCAATTTGTTGCCCTTTGATAATATCCAAAATGTTTGTTTTTCAAGCAAAATATAGAGATCTAAAACTCAAATATCACAAATTTTAATACACGATCATGCTAACTTGCTTACTAGCTTAGTATGGTATTGATGGTGTACACCCAATACAAAAAGCTAACTAATTAGCAGCAATAATTAAAACGGGCACGCACGGGTCAAATTTGACCCGATTCGACCCGGTTTTTTTTTCCTTCTTGATTTATATATTAAAATAGTAATTTTTGTTAAGAACAACAATCAATTTTTTGATAATCATTTTTAATTACAATAAGTGTCAATTTTTAATTAATAAAAACGATCCCTTTTATTGATAATATGCAGAAGAAGAGTGTGTCTTTCTTCCTATACAAATTTTGGTTTAATTAAAAATGTCAATTTTGCAAATTAGAAGCACGTTTAAATTAGTGGCGAAAGGCGAATGTTTTCCAAATGAAAAGCAAGCTCAGCGATGCGTATGTGATGAAGCAATCTGCAAGTTGCAAAATGCACACGGATTTGACCATTTTCCAATACCTTTTGCTTCACACCATTTGAGAAGCTGTAACTGGAATTGTTTTTGATGGTTTTCTTCCCACTTGACTACACCCCTTTTTAATCTACATATATATACACCATAAATACATAATAGCATCACCCACACAAACAAAATCTTTGTATCAAATGGTTCTATTGGTAGAAAAGCTAGGCCGTTCCCTCAAATTCCCATCCAGGCCGGTGGATCGCCATCTCAAATCGGCTGCCCTAGCCGATTTCCGATCTAAAATCTCCGAATTGATCGCCGGAATCCTGCTGCCGGGATCGGGACTGCTCTCTCTGAGAGTCTTCAACAAATGCTTCGACCTGATCCACACAAGCAACAGCGCCTTGGCGGAGCTGGCCATCCAGATCGACTACCCAATCCGGCAGTGGGGCCCCAGCCTCACCGGCGAGTATCTCAGCTGCACTTCAGACTTACTCAGCCTCTCCAACGCCGTCACCTCCTCCGTCTCCCATCTCACCCACGCCAAGATGCGTCTTCTCCACGCCCTGAACATTTCGCCGCCTTCCGCAGCCCGCCTCGCCGCGCCACCGCGGCAGAAACTCAAGTTCGAGAGGCCGATCACGTTGGGAGGGAGGGCGTGTTCGCGGCAGGAACACGTGCTTCTCCAAGCCCTAATTTTCTGCAAGAAATTGGGATTATTGGCGCTGGGTTTGATTGTTTCTGGCTTGTGCGGCGATGCTGAGCCCTACTTGGAGATAAGGAGGCACGCGGAAGGATTTGACGATCCGTTGTTGAAAGACGTGGATTCTAGGTTCTACCAAGAGCTGGTGGGATCGCAGGGGGTTATGGTTATGGAGGAGGTGAGAGAGGTAAACATGGCGGTCGGCGCCGATCAGCCTGAGGCTGTGGAGGAGGTCAAGAGAAGATTGAAGGTGATGGAGGATTCCCTACAACGGATTGACAGCCAAACTGATCATCTCTTCTCTCAACTTTTGAGTGCAAAGGATAAGTTGCTCGCAAACATTAGATTTCCAGAATAGAGTCCTCAATTCTACTTTTTCTTTTCTCTCTCTTCTAGTTTGTAAAGATATTCATTTTGGTACAGAAAAGATCATAAACTTTGTAACTAGTAGTTGATGTAGGATATATTCAACTTAAATTTAATGCCCATTACTTGTATCTGTAAATATAAGAACACAAAAACTTATGTATAGATATATCCATTCCATGCATCTATTTCAATTAGAATTTGCAATTTATTAATTATAATAAAAATTTAATTAAGACGGATTTCAAACATCGCGTTTTCAGTCAGAGCAGTAAGAAAGATAGCTACTTACTGTGTAGTTGAAAGAGGTTAAAACATAAATATAAATATATATATATATAAAGACTAAATGCCCTCTAGCATTATCTACTGTACTACTTTCCTCAAGTCATCAGCTCAAACAAGTTCCACTCTGTGATCCAGTAACCCCATGTTGTACCCTGGATAAACACAAGTTGCATCAGTAACAACATTAACACAATGCCCCCAGTAAAGAGCAAATGAATAAGTTGAAAAAGGCATTCAAGTATCAAACCAGCTCGTGAGCTTAATGGCCTTGTCAATAGCAAGTGGTGCTCCAAAACTGGTCCATGGAAGACAGTCCTTATCAGCAGGCTGCAGGAGACTGCCTTGCGTTAGAGGACCACAATCAATGGCTATAGGCGCTGCAGAACTAGTTGATGGGAGAGATGTTTTATCTGCATCTTGAAACCTGCCTTCTGTTTCAGAGCCACTGGTGGTAGCAAGCTGTGCAGCAAAACTGGTACATGGAAGAAGTTCTCTATCGCATTCCGTTGCAGGGCAGTGAACAGAAATTGGCGCTGGATAATAAATTTTTGGAACGAAGTTCTTAAGCTCTTCAACCTGCATTTTGTGCGAGTGAAAGAAACGGTTTGTTTAAGGTATAATTCATGAGCAAAGCCAAGCATACAAAGGGGTGATTCATCAGAGTGTAGGAGATGGATTTACCTGTCTCAGCAACATCTGGTTTTTCTGCACCACCTGCTGTTCCTGTAATGGATATAGCAATGAAATTAGCCTTATTCGGAGAAAATAAATCTTTAATTCTACTAGTTATATACATCATTTATCATCTCAACAATCACAGGGTATTCAACTCACTAAAGATGAAGCACACAAGAAAAGAAAATGTTTGATTTCATACCTGCATTCTTGATTTTTCTAATTCATCCCTCAACAGTTGCAGCTGCAAAATAGAACATTCTTTTAGGGACCAGTACTTTTAAAGACGTCTAAAAACTTTCTGATTCGGTATAAGATTTTATCAGCGTAAGAATGTGACATAAATGTCAAACCTTTGTATCCTTTATGAACAACAGCCCTTTGTTTAATTTCTCTTCAAGCACAGATAATTCATGTGAGCTCATCTGTGCTAAGTCCTTACCAAGCAATTTCCTGGATATCACAACCAATATGAAAATAAAACAGAGATTCTCTCAACATAAATGGCATATTGAAGTAAATTGTATAACTGCCTTGATTTGAGTTTGTCTGCCTTCTGTTCGGAAACACCGGCCTCCTTCAGTAGCTCTTCCTCGGGTTCCTGTTTGTGGTTTAAGAAAAGAGTTAAATCAGAAAATTCAACTCCTAAGACATACTTATATTTAACAATGATAACCAATCAAGATAGTTTGTAAAAAATGAGAGACACCCTAACAATAGTTTGTCAAAATAGAGAAATATTTGGTGATAGGAGATCAACGGAGCTCCTCTTCCTTTCAGAGATAATTATCTAGTAAAAATCACCAATTATTCTCAATCTCAATCATATATTTCAAAAAAAATTCATCCATGCAGACTTTTCTCCTTCTACATAACCAAAGAGAAACAATCTTCTAAGATTACTTGTAGTCCAAACTCCATCACTAGAATGAACAGACAATATATCAGACTTGATGTCCTAATATCATCAGCCTACAGAGCTTCTATACATATACAACTACTCTAGAAGATTTTATTCATATCAAAATTCATCCAAGGATACTGCGTTTTTTCTTTCAGCCAAGCATTGTGAATGGAAAGGCAGAGGAGAAAGCGTCAGAGTAGTGAAACAAAGTTAGATTTTCTATAAGAAACATACCTCTGGATTCGACTGCAATGCATTACGATTGCCAAGTTCCATGCACGTTTTGAATCTTGTTATAATTTTCTGCATGCTGTAACAACAAACATAGTTAACTCAACTTCCCAAAGATGAAAGATGGTCTTTGAATAACTAAAGTCCATAACAAGATGCATAAAACAATCTATTTATGTGACATCCTTAAGGCCAAGTACTAACTGGATATATGTTCCTTTTACCAGTGATCTTGCATGCAGTATTAAACGAACCATATCGATAAGCATGTCAATTACTAGAGAACCCTACCATCAATTAATAAATTAGTAAAAGCCTAAAAACTGGGGATATTTTCAATTACTACTCTTAACTGATTTAGATTAGATGATTTTCTGGTGCAACATAATCCAATGTATCCGAATCAAGTATATAATTATCAATAAACCAGAAAAATCAGAGAGAGCCTCGACTTAATGATAAGGAGATCAGAAATCCCTAATCAATAAAACTGATCAAACCCTCGAAAACTCAACTAGAGCGCAATAAAAGGAAAACGATAAGAGCATGTAAAGGAATGATTTTGTTTCATTACAAAAGGGTCAAATTATGCGGGAAATTCGAATTTCAACCCGAGAATTCAAAATCCACTAACAACTAAACTGAACAAACAAAAACCAGAAAGAAGCGACAGACAAAAATCAAAAACAAAAATCAAAAGTTAAAAAAAGTAAGTATGGAGATGAATTGTACCTGGAACTAGCAAATTCGTAGACTTTTCCATCAGAGGAAATAATGATAATGGCGACTTCAGCATCGCAAAGAACGGCAAGTTCATGTGCCTTCTTGAACAAGCCCGCACGCCTCTTGGTGAAAGCAGCTTGGCGGCTAGCCGGATTGTCAATCTTGGCGTGACCCATTCGAAACACAAAATCAGAAACCAGAGAAACACAATTAAGCAACTTCTCAGACCTCTGATTTTAGAGAGAAAGAGAGAGAGGGAGGGAGAGGAGGGTTCCGAATTTATAGGTTAACTAAGATGTACGGAAAAGGCGGGATTCTGGCTGCATGCACCCCTCATGACTCCTAACTAAGATGTACGGAAAAGGCGGGATTCTGCATGCACCCCTCATGACGCTTTAATTCAACCCTTTTTTGAAAAAAAATATGTCCTTGTTATAATTTATTTCGGTTTTCTTTTTCATAATTTTTTTTTTTTGAGAAAAGTTTTTAATAAATTAGTTAACAAGACTTTGCACAAGTCCTGTTATCGCCCTTGGTTGATTTAATATTTTATAATTAGGTAAAAAAGTTAAATGAATATAATTCCCGCAGGAGATTGATACTAAATGACAGTTTTAAAATTTGAAGAAATTATCTCAAAAAAGAAAGTTTTAATTTATATGGAATGGTAACTCAACATGCATATATAAGGGTTAATTTTCATATATAACATATATAATAGTTAGGGCATCTGCAGTGGGCATGTCCCAACCCATCCTGTCTGGACGGGACGGGACAGGCGCGGGATACGCTACAAGAGGTGTGTTTCGCCCACTCATTGCCCCCGCGCCTTACCCCTCCGCGACCAATCACGGGGTGCGTTTCGCCCACTCATTGCCCCTGCAAGTAGGCAACGCTTTACGTGTTTTTTTTTAATTCGAAAATTTTGAAAATTAAAAAAATAATTATTCCCTAACGGAAAAAACAACTAGTTTTCAGTTTTTTTTTTAATTCTCTCATATTACTATATATACAATTTCCCTACTCACTTCAATTCCATACAAATTTCTCATATTTTTCTCTCTTCTTTCTAATTCCATAGTCTTTCTTATTCTTCTCATACCGGCTCCGACTCCGACGATTCCAAAAAAGCTCTCTTCGCGCAGAAGCAGGAGGTCGCGCGTAAGGACGTCGAACGAGCATTCGGCGTTTTGCAAGCATGATTCCCGATCATTAAGGGTCTGGCGCGTTCGTGGTTGAGGGAAATTATTGTCGATATCATGTATGCGCATAATAATGCACAACATGATTATCGAACACGAATAACCGAATGCTCCTAATTGGGCAGACTGGGATAATGTCGGCTCTTTGACTGCAAGCGAAGCCTCAAATCAAGGTGTGCTGCAATCATTCCTTGAATATCAAAGCGTCGTGAGTTGTCGCGTGATGCCGTCAACCACGATCGGCTCCAATTCGATTTAATCAAAGAAATTTTCGCTCGCTTTGATCCCCTTCACGATTGATTAGCATTTCCATTATGTACTTTTCCCCTTCAATAATGTGTTCGTAGGATTTCTAATTATATAATTTTCAATTTTTAATTATGTAATTTTGAATATTTTAATGAAATTCGCCTATTTTATTAAATCGAAAATTGAATTTAAATTAGAATATATAATAAATATAAGAAATAAAAAATTAAAAGATGGGACCCATGAATAGTTAAGGCAATGGATAGTTAAGGGATGAAGATTGCGGATGCTGTTTTTTTTGTTAAGAGATGGAGTAAAAAGTGTTATAGGGCCATAAATAATAGATGAATAGTATAAAAAAATGGATGGTTAATGAATGTTATCGTGGATAACTTTACATATCCTATTATTTGTTGTCACTATAGAGATATCCAAATGGTGAATTCACACATCTTTTATTCTTCAATACAAAATAAAAATAAAAGTAAAAGTATGTACACTGCTATACTTATATTAAATGTATATGTGGAATTCCTCCAATTCAAAATATAAAATAAAAATATGTCTTACAGTAATACTTAACATTAAATATATGTTAATAAAGCTATTATTCAGTTCGTTTATGTTTTGAGGAATAGAAGCAGAAGTTAGTAAAAAATTATATATATATAGGGTCATGTTAGACTAAGAACAGCCCTATATGGTTGAACTAAGACCAAATTTCGACCATTAGATTACATCAACGGATGGTCCAGATTGTGTTATACGTGACAGCATTATACTTCGACGGCTACAACATTATAGGGGTAAATTCGTCAACGAATTTGGTGAGCGCGGTAGTTAATGTTGGC
>JAYDZE010540269.1:0-14674 GCA_034509125.1 Monilaria moniliformis
TCCAAATTATATGATTGTTGGAAATTCATATATAAATAGTCCAAAAATCCAAGTAAAAAGAAGCCCCAAAATTAATACAAAAAAATAAAAAAATAAATACATAGGTCTTTATACAATAGTTTCTTCTTTAAGTTTTAACCAACGGATAAAATTTTCCCTCCAAAATGGCAAAATTATAAATACTTAGAAAACTCTCCTTTTATATATGTAGTAGATGGTTTTACGTTACAGCCGCCACTATCACTAATCTCCATATATGTTTTTAGTTTAACTCAGGAGTTCACATTCAAATAAAATAAAATAAAATAATAATTTTATTTATTCTTCCTGTAATAATCTATCACATGTACTCAACAAACTCAATACACTTTGATGACAACTACCGGATATGAACAACTAGTGTGCAATTCAAAGTTTTATGCGTATTTATGAAGCTCCGTTTTAATTAATGACTTATCCTATATTTTATCTTTTACTATATCATTATGGTTTATAAAAATAAATAAATAATTAAATAATTTCTTTCAACTAAATTAGAAATCAGTGTATAGATAGTTTCCCTAATAGCCTGGAAAAGGAAAAGGAATATTTTCTCAAAAGTTGGCGATACAGCCATAATTTCAACAATTAGTTGCTGTTTTAGCCAAATATCAATTATTGGTCAAAAAGGAGCAACTTGCTTGAAACGATACCACAAATTTCTATATACTAGTTCCCTTAATTTGACCAAAGCATTATAAACAAAAGAGTCATCAATTGATGTTGTTTCAACTTACACACACATTAAGCCAAAACACCAACTATATACCAAAGTGACAAAATAACAAGTTACTACAAAAATTGGCTAAGCTAACTAACTAGTATATGGATTACTATTAAAAAACAAAAATATAAATACTTACAATTAGAAAACATTAAATACTCACTCCATCTATGATTATACATCCTATTGTAAAAAAAAAGGTCTTTATAAAAGTATTATATTTCATAATTCTATGTAAAAATAATATCAAATTTCCAAAATATTCTTACTCAATTTTATAATATTACTATGATTTTGTAATTTTTGCATATTCGAGTTTTTGTTGGAAGAAGTATGGAGAGTTAAGAGTTTAGTTGGAAATTGATTGACAGTTAACAATAGTAGTTGAAGGCATGTGGGGGCCAATTCATAAATTGAATGAGATGGGAGGGAAGAAGTAGAGCGCGTGGGTAATGGATGTTAAAAGAGGGTGGGCCCTCTTATCTATATAATTCATGTCCGTATTATCACTCGCCCTTTCTTCTTTTTCCAATTCCACCTTCTTTCTTTCTTTCTTTCTTTCTTTTATTTTCTCTTCCCTCCATCTCTCTCTCTCTCTCTCTCTCTCCTTCCTTTTTCCCTCCCTGCTGTCTCTGACCTAATTGTCTCTCCATCTCAACACCTCCACCACCATCACCCCAGCCTGCCTTCCTTCGACGCACCATCTCTACTAGTTCCATTAAGCTGTCTCCGAATTCACCATATTTTTGTTGATTGCTAGATCCGCAGTGAGTTGAAATATATATATATAGGATCAGATTAATCGAGATCATCAGCAGATAAAAAATTAAGAAGATGACGGCGGCAGCAAACATCGCCGGACAGTTCGGAGACACGACCTACACCAAGGTGTTTGTTGGCGGCTTGGCCTGGGAGACGCAGAAGGATACCATGAAGAAGTACTTCGAGCAATTTGGTGAAATTTTGGAGGCCGTCGTCATCACCGACAAGACCACCGGAAGATCCAAGGGCTACGGATTTGTATGTCATTTCTTCTTCTTTTTCTCCTCCTTCACTTTATTCTAGCTACTTGAATATACGTCTGTGTGTGTGTGTGTGTGAGAGAGAGAGAGAGAGAGAGGATCTAATTAGTTCTAGATCGTGAGAGAATTATAGTGAATTAGATGGATGTGTATCTAAGTGAGGTAGCTGTGAATGATTCAGGTAACTTTCCGGGACGCAGATGCAGCAATGAGAGCATGTGTTGATGCAGCTCCAGTCATTGATGGGAGGAGGGCTAACTGCAATCTCGCTTCATTGGGCGTTCAAAGATCTAAGCCTTCTACTCCTAAGCATGGTATATTCATTTCATATATCATATCAGGATATTTTATTGGGTAAAACTTGTTATTTTATGCATGCTAAGAGCAGTCATTCACATCTTCAACATTTGGGACTTGGGAAATTATGAGTTATTGACCACAAACATACAGGAAGTGTGTGTGGGATATGTAAGTGTGTGAGAAAAGCATGACAGCTCATTCTTCTGTGAAAGACACAACACGCCTTTAGCTTTTGTGCTGCTATTTCTTTACCTTTGCTTCCCGAGCTACCACAACTGACATGCCTAGCTGTACTCTCCCTCTACATGCATGCCTTCACTCAATATTTCATTTGTATTCAATTTTACTTTTTATGTGTATATTGGTCATTTTAATTAATTATCCAATTTCTATATGGCAGGTGGAGGAGGGAGGAGCATAAGGGTGATGGGGGGTTTTCATCAGGGAGGATTTCAGGGGGCGGCCACAGCAGCTGGAGTGAGCGCTGCGGCGGCGGCTGCTGCCTTCGCTTCCGCTGCAACCTTCCCTCATTATTCCATTCAACAAGGCATTCCTTACAATCTCTATGGGTGCGTATGCTCTTTATTATTACTGTTTCGAGGGCATTTGCACGTGCATTGCCAACTCACGCCCAGAATCAATACATATGCATGTACATTTTTATATTACCATCAATTGAGTTTTAAGGTTTTCCCTACCACCTCCCACCACCATCATCACCTCTCTCTCTCTCTCTCTCTCACACACACACACACACACACTATAACACAAACACATGCTGAAACCAAATGACTACAAACCAATAATGGCTGTTCCTTCATCTTTAATTTCTTGTGCAAGACACTTGCATTGCATCATTCTGCGTTTTACTATTTTGAGAAAACATGTACACCACGATTGGCGAGTATGGTTGGACCACCCACATTATTGCTGCATCCACTGTTATTATTCTAGTCCAAGGCATGCTCAGTCTCTCCATCATGATCATCATCTTCTTCTTCTTCCGCTCTCTCTACACACACACAACCCACAGTAGATGAAAATGAAATGATTGATAATTATTGATGCATGTTTAGGTTGTGTCTTCTTTTACTCGAGCAACATGTTAATGAAAAATTGATGACAGCATGAGATCCTAATACCTTGTTTTGTTTCGCAAAATCCCCAGGTTCTCCCCATACTCGGCTGAATATGCTTACCCCACGGTCTGTACATAACTCCTCTTTGCACCATTTCTAATTCTCATGAAAAGCTTCATTGACCACTACTATACATGAATCGATAATTACTCTTTAATTCATTTGTGTCCCACTATTTCTTGATCTAGAGCTACTATGGTGTGTATGGAGGACCAAGCGCGCAGTATCCAGTGTATGGATCTGGGAGCAGCGGGCTTGTCTCAGGCGCTGCCGCGGCTGGGGCTGCTGCTTACTACCCTTATCTGAACTTCAGCGAGGGCAGCGGAGGAGCAACGGGGTACACGGGCGTTCAGTATCCCCACCACCTCTTCCAGTATTCAACGATCAACTCAAGTGGCGTATACCCGCCACATTATGGGACGCCTGTATCCCTTGCGCCACAAACTCCACTTCAATCAGGTTTGTGGAGTAATTTGGTGTTCAAATATCCTTAGTGTTGATGATGATGGTGTCGTGTACTAATATCTTTGACAGTCTGTTTTGCTGTGCCGCAGGCGTGACCGTCAGTCTGCACGCACCAATACCTCATCGTTGAGAGATATGCGGATATGATCATTCTTGTACTTCATCCTACCTTTGGCCTAACCATGGTTACCTTTCTACATCTCTCTCTTTCTCTCTCTCTCTCTCTCATGGATGGACGAGCCCCCCATAGGGGTTAGTTACATTGATCCAGAAATGGAGCTTCTCTCACTAGGAAAAGTGAGAGAGTGCAAAATCGCATGCATGTGCATCGATCTCAGCTCCTGCCTCACTTTGGAAGGAAGGCAGAGTTGGTGGGTCGGATAATCTCTTGCTTGAGCCTCGGAAGGGCTAGTAAAGACCAAATGATTTTCAATTCCATCAATGCCCCTCAAGGGGAGGGGCCGAACAAACAGTCTTTTTATTCATGTTTGTCAGATCATATCATATATTAATAACTTTTAAGTCGACTTTCATTTTCAAAAATGTTGATTTTGAAATGGCTTATATACTTTTCCAAAATTAATCTCTCTCTTTTTTTCTTTTCTTTTTTCTATATTGTAGATGGCAGTAGTAGATAATTAGGGAAATGGGGCAGGGGATGCCCCAGATTTTGTTGTTTGATAACTTTAGCTAGTCACAGGATTTGAAAAACTCTGACTAGTAATGGTTTTGTTGTGGTGAAAAACTATGTTTTTTTTTTTTGAAGTAGTGGATCTTGTCTTCTTTTGGGGAAGGGAGGTGGGTCTGAGTGTCTTGTTTTTATGTAAAAATATGGGGGCAAACTATTGGAGTTAAAGCCCTTGTGACAGTAGTATTTTGTTATAATAGGTAGCTTAGTTAGCTTGTAAGAAACTCCATCAATGGGGTAGGAGTTTCATTGCATTGGAAGTTACTCTCAGATATTTTTGGTCTCTTTGGGTTACACCAACCATGGTTAGGACTCAGGTCATCTTCATCCTTGTTCTCTTCTCTCTCTTTGTCTCTCTCTCTGGAACTTGACGCAGTTTGAAATTTGAATTCAAGACTTTGGTTTGTAATTGTAAACTAACTAGGGAAGACGTGTCATGTCATTTGTGTTGGAGTAATTTAGTGACTAGTGCTTGTTAATTCGACTAGTGATGGATTATGTAACATAATGGCTATGCTGGAGACAATGACAATATTGCTCATATTTTCATTCAATCATGTGTTTTTTCTGAATTTTGACACTCAAGAAAATGCTCCGAAATCCGATATACAAGTTTAGAAAAAGAAGACATATTGTGACGTACACGAATTGAAGAATAATATTTATAATCATATACATAGCTTATCCCGAATTCTTCAAGAATCTAAATCTTTGAATTGTGGAGTTTTTTTTTTCTGTATGAACTCGGTTGCTTTTCACCACCCAAAGAGTGACATCTCAATAAATCCTTGTACCATTATTTACGACATTTTGAACTACCAGTTGCTGCCTTGTTGGCTTCTTTTACGGTCCCCTTTCAAGAAACATTATATTACAATTTCCTTTTAATGATGGATCATCCGATTCTACATCTAGATATGCTGATTTCTCGACGAGATGAAGGAAATTTTATTATTATTATTTTATTATTAATTGGTCAAGACAAGAGAGATAAGAGTTGAATAAATGAACCATTATTTTGTTGGAAAATGAATTTCAGAAGCCCAATAAAAATAGATAACGATAGTTGGTCTTGGGCCTTGAAAGTCTAGAAAAACGTAAAAGGAGCGGGAATTCAAACACGGACGGGTCTCTGAAGTGCTGCAGTGTAGGTCTTTTCTCTAGAAACCCGCGTTCACACTTGACTTGACAGTGTTGACACTACTACTGCTCCTGCTACTCCACCGGTGGAATACTCTCTCTCTCTCGGTCGTTAAGAAAGATGTTGAAGCTGTCGACCCAGCTCGTGCGCTCATCAAGGTAAACCCTGTGTCACTCTTTACAATTTCTCCTTTGATTTCTTGCTGTAAGCCGAATCGCCCCTCAATATCCCAAACTTAATGCTTATGTTCATTCAATTCGATTGTTGCTTGCTCTTTTACTCACTCTAGGGTTTCCAGGGGTTTAGAACGATCCTTTTCCTTTCCACTCACAATTTTTAGTAACCAAACTCAGAAATGCCCTCAAATTAATGATTAGCTGCTGTTGTTAGAACTTAACATTGTTATGGATACTTGTTTTTCCTTTCTGTTTCTAAGTCTGATAGGTCTAGCATGCGTGAGTTGCTTTGCTGTTGGCTAGTTAAGATTGTGCAGCTGATCACTTTCATTTCAAAATAAAATAAAATTACGCTATGGAACAGGGGTTCGAAGAGTATGCTTGGTGTAGCTGTTAACGACTTCAAATTGTTGAGTGGCATTGCTTCCCAGGCATGGATGTCTACTGCTACGGCGAATTTTGATCCTGGCGGTATCACACCTTTCCACCATCAATTCCAACTTTACCTTCTTCCTTTTACTCAATCGCTGTTTCTAATGTTTTTGCTTTTGGGGAAATCTGCAGCTAGAATATTTGCTCCTTATTCAGTTTACAAGGGTAAAGCTGCATTATCTGCTGATCCGCTTCTACCAAAGTTTACTAAACTGGAAGTATGATATCAAATGATAAAGCTTAGTTGTTTTCATGATACATATTCCATTTTGTTCTCTATTATGAAGCTGTAATTTGGACCCCTCATTTGTAGACCGGAGATTACAGAGTTGAACGTCGCGGCGTCATCATGTTGACATTTTGGCCTGCTATTGGCGAGCGCAAATATGATTGGGAGAAAAGGCAGGTAATTTTATGACTGATTTTCAAGACCTTTTATTACTACAGGACCCAGGTGACATTGTTCCTTGATCTGTATTTGTAATGTTGGATTGACCAATGGCTTATCTATATGTTATTGTGTGTACTACAGAAATTTGCTCTGTCTGCAACAGAAGTTGGATCCCTGATCAATTTGGGTGCAAAAGATTCATGTGAATTCTTCCATGACCCATCAATGCTATCAAGGTTGTTTTTCTATTTGGTTTGTTTGCATTTGAATCTTCTGCGAGCTGTTCCCGATTTTCTCATCTTTGGTTAGTTTAATTGTGAAATTAACTGTAATTTAATCCACAGTAATGCAGGTCAAGTTAGAAAGAGTCTATCAATTAAAGCACATGCTGATGGCAGTGGTTACTTTGTTTCTCTGAGTAAGTAGTCCTTTTATTTGTGAAGTTGTGCCAATGAATCATGAAGTTGATGAGCATAGCCAAATGGAGTGACTGGTACAACATAGAACCTTAGTTGGTAGTTGTATCATCTGTTACTCGTCTGATCTTTAATTTTGAACAAAGTGCAATAGGAATACCTGAATTTACTAAATGAATATATTGCTGCATTGCTTTGCAGGTGTTGTCAGCAATGTCCTCAACACAAATGATCGGTTTGTTGTTCCTGTCACTGCTGCTGAGTTTGCTGTCATGCGGACTGCTTTCTCAGTATGGCATTATCTATTGTTTTATGTTTTTTGTTGTTATCTACTTATTCGAGAACATGTATGAATTGCATATGGTAAGACATGTTCTTCCATGTGGTGATGGCTAGTAGAATGGCTAGCAATATAGAATCAACATACACCGTAGTTAATTTGGTAGTAGAGAATTCTTTGGCTACTAGTTGATCCTGTGTTCTGCAAATAAAAGCATTTTGATGCTTCAACAGTTGGTGTAGTTCAAAATGTATCTTTTTGTTTCTTGTTTTTTGAATGTAAGGTATCTCCATGTGTGTAATTATTGGAGAAAGAAAAAATAACTGAGGATGCCTGGTTAGTGCAGCCTAGTAACATGAAATATCCTTTAATGCTATTTGATTTGTGCATTTTATGCTAATTTGCTTCATCTTCTTGGTGCAGTTTGCTTTGCCGCACATCATGGGTTGGGACAAAACTGTGGCGAAGCTCCCTTTTAGCAGTAATGATCAAGGTTCAGGTTCAAGTTCAGGTTCAGCTAGAGGGGTTCCTCAACCTCAGACCTCCGAGTGGGACAGATAGATCTTTTGCCAAATCATGTTTGTAATCATATACATTTTGTTGATTAGGTTTTGAACCTCAAACTGCTCATAACTTCCCAAGTGGATTCTATAACCATATGCAGTAATTAAGCAATCCATATTAAGAGGATAATATTTCTCTCATATCTACATCCACCTAATATATATATCAACGAATGCACTCTATACCATGGCATATAACTAACCAAATTACAAGCAGAACAAGGCAGACTGCAACATCAATGGCAAGTATAATCCTCACTTGCCGACACCACTTGGCTCTCAGATGCTGGGGGCTAGTCTTGATCCCGTCGGAGTCCATTGATCGCCTATGCTCCGGTGTCTCAATATCTCTCTCCACAACTTCATCGCCCTTCTTCTTGTCTTGCCTGCAAGGCCTTGCAAGGAGAGGGGCTTTCGTGGAAGTACCTGCAGCTTCAGTGGCGGCACCATTCATCGCCGGCCACGTTCCTCCGCTCTCCAAGGAAGCCACGAGGCGCCGGACAGCCGGCGCAAAGTGGTCGTCGAGACTCTTACTAGAGCCGATATTTGTGAATTGATCTCTCAACTTGTGAAGGAAGGCAAGCAGATGGGAGTTGGTGAGAGAGTGGCGGCGTAGGATAGCAAAGTAGACGAAGCCGTCGTCGATTAAGAAGGAGAAAGTGTAAGAAGCAATGGTTTGGGAGTAGGATCTGTGATAAGGAGGGATCAATTCCAAGCAGAGGGCGGCCATGTTGTCGATCTCGTGGCTGCCGACGCTGTATTTGTACAAAACGCGGCCCTCTTTCCATACGCAGCAGTAGGAAATCCTATCCATGCCGCCGGTTTTATTGCAGAGACAGCTTTTTAAAAATTCAAATGCCCACATGACCACATCCAAGCTAAGATGAAAGAGAGAGAGTCAACAGAGAGAGAGTGCAGATAAAACAATTCAAGTCAGTAGTTGACTCAGTCAAAACTCTAAAGGGATCTACTTCAACTGGTGGAGTTGTGGTTTGCTAGTCGATTCGTCGCAACTCAACTCCAATTTCATAATAAATATATATAGGAAAGAGTTAAATTAAAAATCATTAACTAATGTCAAAACAAATAATTATTTTCAACTATTTGATTGCCAAAATCTATGATGATCTATTTCTTTACGAAGATATACTGTAGATGTATCTTCTTATTGGATAAATATAACAATAGTATTCAAATCCTATAAAGAGTGACATTTTCATATTTTATGCAATTAATTTCATTAGATGAATGTAGCACTAGTATTCAAATTTTATGAAGAGTGAAAATTTTATATTTTAGTACATTTAATTTCATTACGAATATAATTATATAATAACTTTATTCAATTAATACAATGTCTTAACACATATATATGTCTTAAATATCTCTTCCCCAATGAATATAAATAAATCAATAAACACACACTTGGTAGACATGATGATTGATGAGCCTTAATCATACATTTGAGTTGTTCAAGTGTTGGGAAAATACATAAATAAAGTGATGCCTCTTCGCTTTCAATGAAGGAACACTAGCTAGAATCTATTCAAATTCATGAGTAGACTCATTTCACAGTCTCCCTTTGAGCTTCTTCATCATCACACCGCGTAGCTTGATCCCTTCCGACGGCAGCATCCCCTTCTTCATCACCCTCTGGAGGTGGTTCACTAGTTTGAGGATCTTCATCAGTGGGAGGTTTAGCAGCCCCTTCTTCATCACTAGTTTGAGGATCTTCATTAGTCTGGTCAGGCGGTTGGGTATCCAGGGGTGGTTTAGTCGAGGCAAGAAGGGAGTGGCGGCATAGTGGACAAGTGGTATGCGTGGTTAGCCAGAGGTCGATGCAGTCCATGTGAAACGTGTGCCCACAGCTCGGTATCTGCTGTAGTTTATCCTCTGCTAGGTACTCCCCCAGGCACACTGAGCATCTACCAATACAAACACCAAGTTTTAGTGAATCATAGATGATCTACAATGGAACCAATCATGCAACCATAAACTATTCCCTCCCAACAATTACCAATGTTTAAAACAAAAGCCATGAGGCTCATATCTTATGCATATAGACCTAAACTATTTCAGTTTGTTAACAAATTTTATGTAGCAGTAGAGAAACAGAAGAAGAAATGTTTGAGCCCATTACCACACCAACAGAAAAAAAGATAGCATCTTTGAGACCAATCCAGTTATACAGTTGGAGAGTTCTTTTCCAACTTCACACAGCAAACAAAACAAAACAAAACAACATGGGTCCGTTCTCTTTGATTGCAAGTTTAAGGTAAGAAAATGAGAGATAAGAAAATATGGAAATTTTATCACATTTTAGTGGTCCCCATCTTTTCTATCTCATGTTCTGTAGTGTGGAAAAATATATTGTCACACCAACTTCTCTCATGATAATGTTATCATACCTACCACTCATGATAAAATTGTCAAACACTTAGTATTGAAAATGAGGGAAAACCTGTCCTAAGAATTTTTTTCATTTTGATGGGGAAAAAATATCTAGTCTAGGGAACATGTGAAAAGGGTGGAAGACATCAAAGAGAACACACCCTACACAGCTTCCAGCTGACACCAAGTAAACTACAAGTACAAAATGGATGATTTGTTTCTAAACAAGGAAATCTGATTAAGTTTGAGCTCATAGTCATAGCATAGCATCTTCAATTGAGATGATGTAATTAAATAAAGGCCAACTTACTGCGTGTCTTTGACAGAAAAGCTCTGATTGAAGACGATAATAGGCAGCATCTCCCTCAGCTCCTTCTTTAGCCCAAGCTCACACTAACAACCAATAATGTTAACCAAATTAGCATTATATATCTATGTATTAATGGAATTGTCTCAAGGCGCATATATACATACCCTGGAGAGATCATCGCCGACCGAATTATTAGCCCTCATTCTGAGAGAAGACCAGTCCGCCCGTCGCCGCCGCAGATAGAACCAATAAAACAAGAAGAGAAGTATAAAAGTGAAGAAAATTGGGACTGAGAATATGAATGTCTGGTAGATTTTCAACTGAGAAGAACCATTCGAGCTACCATTGCTGCTGCTGCTGCCTATTTCTTGCTCTGAAATGCTATTTTTCACACTAAACGACATCACCAACACTCGCCTCCTCTGATTCCCAAAATAGATCGCATTTGTTGAACCAACAATACCCACTTGATTAAACCAAGCAAGATTGGATTTTTGTCAGTTCCTTTTTTAAAGAAAAGCAGATGAATTGGGAAACTAGTTAAGAGAATGGAAAGTTGTATTTGTGGATAAAAGTGGTAGCTTCACTTTGAGCAGAGGAGGATCTGGAATTAGTTCGCCCAGGAAAGAAGAGATCGAGACATAGATCTCAACAACTAGTACACACCTAAATAGATAAAGTTGAGAGAGAAAAACCGGGGGGAGGGGCAATTGAGCTGTTTTGGAGGAAGTTTCTCTCTCATAAAATCTCCTTTTGGCAGTTTCTCCGAGTACACATTTCATGTACGATCCCCTCTATATTAATATGCCAACGGCGATTGGTGAAATGTCAAACTTGTTAGCTTAGATAGGTAGCAAAATAAACTACAACATATGACATTTGTTTTGTCTCAACCGTTGTAAGACATGTCTAAAATTATATAATATGTTAGATATTTCCTAGTATGTGAAAAATAGTGTGTCATTTTGTAGTAGTTGATCTTTAGCAATCAAGAATAGATACATGATTGCGTTGCGTCAACAGCTCAGCTGCCTTGCGGCGAACCGTCCATTATTTATCCCTTTACCACATTCTTGGTCTTTTATTATTATCTACTAAAGTAATATATATTTTATATATAGATGCCCACAATTATTAGCAGTTAGCACTAAGTACTCGCAATCCTAAATTCAATCTAAAAAGAATTGAAAATATTCGGATCATGCTCTTTGGATACCACATTCCTAAATCAAGCCATTGGTTCATCCTCATGCCCCATGCATCCTTTTCCTTTCTAATTCATTTGACTACACATGATTGAATTAGCATTAATCACGTCGTCTTCTTGTACAGCTAATGCATGATAAGATTAAATAAAGAAAATGAAAATATCGTTTTTATAATAGTAACAAAGTCTGATTCACGATGGATGGCTCTTGCAAGAGCAACATGACAAAGAAAATAGATATTAGAAAAAAAATGTATATGTTTCAGCACTTAGGCCAAATTAGGGTACAACATTTACATGCTAGCAGCCTGTACAAAAATGTTTTGAAACAGTTACATCTGAGGTGTGTCCATTTTTATGGCAATGGCGTACCGTAGCGCTCGGAATTGCTCCTTTGGTCATACATCCCTGACCTTTAGCCTGACTTCACTGGGGGAGTTGAGAGACTTTCTTGGACTCACAATCGAGCTGAGTGGCTTTTTCGGGCTTGAAGGAACAACAACAAACCTATGAACCAACATCTTGAAACATGGCAAGCACAACACATAGAGGCCGCCTAAAATAAATGGTGCAGCAACAAACCACCCCAGCAACTGCCACATATGTCAATACCATCAGCTTAATCACACCGTTGCCGTATTTTTTCACACACACCAGACAGCAGGAGATGAATATGAATGTAAATGTCAACTTGGTACCATACCGCGTGGAAAATGCTCTGCAGGACTTCCCATGAAGCTTTTCCGGTGACCACCTTCTTAAGAGCATCAGAAGTTAGAGCGAAATGAGGTCCACCAGTAATGAACTCACCAAATCGTAGAAATGGAATCATCAGACTGTTGAGAGAAGAATTAGACAAAAATCACAAATTCTGAGATTTCATCATTCAAAATTTCTGCCAAGGTAGAAATCCATGTCCTAGAATAACGAGTGGTAGTATGATATAAAACGACTTTCTACTCGCACTTACAGACTAAAGGGTTTTATAAGAGAAAAGTATTGTCCGATTAAATTTGTGAATACCCTCCCGACCAATATGAAGAAGGGGACACTGACAACCATAGTACAAAGGCCTGGCTGAAAAACATGTAAAATCATGCACTTTGGCAATCTGACTCGAATGAAATACATCAAAGCCCACATCACGATTCTGATGGTAAAGGCAGAGACAAAGAAGCATCAATGCATTCTTGTCATGAATATTGCATCGAGAGGAAAGACTATCATAGGGTGGGCAGTGAACTAATACTCGTTGATTCTTGTAGTGTTGGGAAAAAACTGAATTACAGAATGGACTCATAAATGAGCTGAGCTTGTTGAAGGATTACCTCAACTCAATAGGAGTAGCAATAAAGTTAGTCAGCATTACAGTTGGAGCATGACAATGGGATCCAAGTACCGCAATAGCTAACCCGCATAAAAACACAGTAACCCCTAGTGAAGTTGAAAAGCTCCAAGTATAAGATGGTAATCAAGATCACATCTTTGCAGCCCATAATATCAGATATTTAGGATATGTCATATAAACATCCAAGAGGGGGAAACGAGACAACATACTTAAGAAAGTTAATAAAAGATATCTAATCACGAGACACATTAACTATTTGCAGCTTCAAGAATTGAAATTAGTAAAAGCCAGATATTTAATGGATAACGATAGCAGCAGCAACTACAATACCTTTTTGAGGGAGTGAAATCAAACACACGATATCAAAGCATAAACTGATACCAAAGCTTAAAGATTGTTAATCCAAAAATAACAAGTTTCCTGTTTCCTATTCTAGAATAGGAGATAAAACATGGATACCAACGAAAGTTTTGAAAATAATCATAATACTCTACCGTAGATCCTAAAAGTAGACAGAAAAAGGAGAGGATTCACATATGAAATCGACTGTATATTCATCATCATTCAAAAGAGGAAGAAGAAAACCCTTAAAGCGATTAATTTCAGCTCAAAGCTGCATGGATGAGATATAATACGAATAAATTGAAAAATAATGAATAAAAGAAATAGCAATGAGCTAAATCAGTGAGAGCAATTAGTTGAAGAAGAAAGATAACATACCACAGATGGGAAAGAGTCCTAAGGTGATTCCCAGCGCAGCGGAGAATGCGAGCTGCTTGGGCTCGGCTCCCCTATCAACTCAATCAAATTGCCGAAATTTCAGTGAGCATAACAAGCATTGCTGCCGCAATTAAAGTAAAAATAACGAATTAAATTCGGGAAAGAGATAAACCGGCGAAGGATTTGGTGAAGAGGGTCGACAATTTTTCTACGGAACCACGAGACTAAAAATCCAAATCCAAAGCGTTTCGCCATCGTTGTGTGATTTTGCTTGAGTATTGAATCCTTGTTTATGGTAGAGCTGTGCGGATCACGCTTAAATGATGGGTTCGCGGTGCCTGCGCTCAAATCAAGATGAAATCTTGTTTTGTTATGAATAAATTGGAGGATAAACGCAGAGATTGTTGTAGCTCTGCGTGATGCTCAGAGTCGGTCGGTTGGTTAAAATCACATTTGGGAATCTGATTTAATCGAGAAATCAATAGAGCTCCTGCATATCAGAGCCAGATACCAACTTTTTACGACGTCGTATTGAAGAACCAGCGGTTATTCCTTCCTTTACTTGGAAACTTTATATCACAATTATTATAATTTAATTGATTTATTAACTTTTACTTGTCGAGAGAAAGAATGTTTTTTTCACAAGGTAGCCTTTTTAATTTTCTTTTATTTTCTTTTCTCCCAAAGGAATTGTCTCATTCCTCAAATATTACTCCATCCGTCCACCAAAAATAGTCCCATTTTTCCATTTTGCCCCATCCACCAAAAGTAGTCTTATTCCATTTATAGAAACTTTCTCACAATACAATACCCCTAAACATCAATTTATTTACAACTTATACCATTAGGACCCACCACTTTTTATCTCTCCAACCACTTTTTCTTCATCTCTCTCATACTTTATCAACTACTTTTTCTCTCT
>JAYDZE010540280.1:0-14672 GCA_034509125.1 Monilaria moniliformis
AATGTATAAACATAATCAACATATAGTTTTCAACTTGGAATGTTAATTGTATATCCATAATACAATGTATATACCACAACCCACTCTAAAAGGAAAATATACTCTTCCAAAATATGAAGATAAATCTCTCTTCCGCAAAAAGAATTTGATTTGTGTTAGGAAAATACTTATATATTAAATGAGATATATAAGGATATAGTCAAGATATGATTCCTAAAAAATAGGATAAATCTCCTAAACATTCGTAACTTACCATGCACTAATATATTTTCATTACCTAAACTACCCTTTCCGTGAAATATAATTAAAAATAAAATTCCACGTGTCATTAATACAATCGGTATGATCATTAAATCGAACGGTTGATATTCGGTCTTAGCTATGCATTAATATAGAATTTGGATTTGAATGCAACTCTCTCTATATATATATATGCATGTGACATGTATAAGTTTATGAATACTTGATAATCATACACCCACTCTCGTGGATATATATAGAACGTTCATATATGTATGTCACGATGTTTACATGTATATGCATATCAAATGTGTGTAAAAATATGATCTAACTCTAGATTGATGCATGGTCACATAGTTTGTAAAGGATTGGTAAACCATCTTCTTTTATTTATGTCGGAACAAACATAATGGAAATGTTAGTTTAAGTCTACAAGAACTGACCAAAATAATTAATAATTTCCAAGAAACTTTTTTGTGGTTTTCCACAAATCAAGTGCGCTCCAACTATAATGGGGCCTTTTTCTCGTAACATAGCATTGCAAAATCTGTCCTTCCAAATAAGTCGAAGTGGGCTAGCTCTTTACCATATTGTTTAATCAACATATTCTTTTACTTCCATAGAAGCATCCCTTGATTTTATAATAAATCCAAAAGCAGGCAAGAAAAAGGTTATAAAGAAAAGGATCGATCGACACAATCAAAGGAATTTGATATTATTATAATTGATATATTTCTATTTACATACTTTTTTTATACATTTAATTTAGCCCTGTATAAGAAGGGTGTGTAATGGAATTACGCGATGGCAGCGCCCGAGAGGTTTCCATGTCTTCCTCTACAGCTCGCTCGAGTGAAGAAGACCGCCGCGCGGGAGAAGAAGACTGTCTTCGTGTGAGAGGAGAAGACCGCCACGATGGCGGTGCTGCCGCCCGCCGCACTCCGCCTTCCGCCACGAGCAGAGAATGAGATGAAGAAGGAAAAAGGGAGAAATAAAGCATTTCTTTTAAAATTGCAACCATATCCCCCAATTCAATGAAACTAAAGAAGAGTCCATCCAAGTTCACATAAACTATAAATAAAGGTCCTTCAACTTTTGGGAATTTGTGTATAAGCTCCTCATGGTCTGAAAGTTTATTATTAAATCCTTAAATTTTAAAAAAAATTGATTCCGACCCTATGTTGTGTGTAAATTGCTTCAAAATCTTGGAAGATGTTTCTCGTACTTGAAGAGGAATGATAGCAAAGAAAGGATTGATAAACACTATCAAAAAAATTTATATTATTATAGTAAATGATTTCCATTTACATATTTTCCATGTACGTGTGTAATAGAGTTACACTTCCAATTATTTCTACCTATTTTTTGATATTCAAATCTTCTTCCAATAGCCTTTATATCATTTAACAAAAAAGAGCACCCACAATAATTTGAGGTAGATACGAAAATTTTACATTTTATTTATATTTTACGTTTTATTTCCATCATAGCTATATCATTATATAATATTATATACACGTGCTATACTTTTCGCTTTACTTTTCAGAGAAAAATGTGAATCCCATTTCTGCTATTGGTGCACTTGTGACTAACCAATCACGAACAAACATGCAGAATTATCTAAATATATAAATAGTACGCATTTTTTTAATAGAAAAAAGTAAGACTAAAGGTGTATTCATCAATTGTGTGGAGCAATGGAGGTGGTCGCCGCATATCCCTTGGAATTATCCCATCCTTTACAAACCCATCACCCATGTGAGAAAATCGCATATTCTTGCTGTCACAATCCCTTTAAACTACATCTCTCTCTCACTCTCTCTCTCTCTCTCTCTCTCTCTCTCTCTCTCTCTCTCACACACACACACACACACACACACACACACATATATATATATATATATATATATATATATATATATATGAGTAACTTTGATGCTACTTGAGAACTCCTCATGGAAATGCTACGTATGTAGCAATTGCTAGTTAGCACTTAGCTCCACCATGTCTCCCTTGGAGCTGCCACGTCGTGGCGGAGGAGGTAGTACTGCTGCTGCTCACGACTGTATTTGTTAAGTTTGAAATTTTCCGACAGGGCAACTTCAACCCTTTGGCATATTATTTCATCATCGTTTTCGTATCCATGAAGTAGTGTGTTGTTTCTTTGTTTTTCTTTTCGGTTTGAGCAACTATATATGGGAAATTAAGATTGATAATATTTTTTTGGTAAGTGTAATCCCTTGTTAGCTAATGTTTGCAATTTAGTGATTTACTTTTTCTTGTTACAGTGTGTTAATAAGAGATAGAAGATTGTTTTCTTCTCATCAACGGTAGTATGACAGTTTCCATTGTCGTCGTTTTATTGGTAATTTAATTTGTAACCAAATATTACTAGTTTGAAATCACACCAACATTTGTTAAGTTTGTGGTATATGTCTTGTTTACTACATTTTAACCACGCCCACATACAGTAATTGTGAAGTTGCCTTATAAGTAAAAATGTTATTGGAAAATATATATTGAACGCTAGGGGGTGAGGTACATATTTGGTTATTTAGTGTGATTTTGGCTTGAAAAATAACCGAATCCAATTAATCAACTTTTTGAATATCAAACTGCACCGAACCAGACGGAATTAACCTACACTTATCCTATTTTTTTATATTTTTATTTGTAATAAATTTTAAATTTAGTCATTTCAAATCTTCCAATGGCAATAGTCTTATAAAATAACTATTATCAATAATTCCAAATTCAACAATTAATAAGATACAGCAATAGTAATAATAACGCTTAGGAAATGTGTAAGTTAATTTGGAATAATTAATATTAAGAAAATATAAGTATGTAAATTTTACTATCCACTCGGTTCGAACAAAAAATACCAAATCAACCAATTTTTTTATAAATATTTTCAAAATAATCGAGTTTGACTTTTTGAGTTGATTCTATTCGTTTTTCAGGAAAAAAATTGTCGTTTCTAAAAAAAATCTCCTTTTTTTGAAAAAAAAAAACTAAGATAGTTTAAGAAAAACTTTTTTTTAAGACGGCTCTGAATTTGAGTAGCCAAAATCTCAATTTCCAATAAACAAAATGACTAAGGAGGTCGGGCCGCCCCTGAGCGGACTGATGGGCCATGCAAAAGAATGGGCACAGTCAAGCCTATAGAAGTTTATAAAATAATACTTGTAAATTAATGAACTTTTAATACGTTTTGTATACTAGTTTGAAAATATGCCTACTAATCACTGCACTTTTAATTTAATCTAATTTTGCTAACGTGATCATATTCGGGCGAAATTAGAAAATAAATTGCCGCTAACATGGCATAATTGTGGCTGTGTGGCATATATATGGTTTTTTTTTTATGAGGTGAAAAATGCTTGAACCACAAGTGGTGAGCTAAGAGTCATACACAACAGACACCAAATTAACAAACGCAAACAACATGGCATACATATGGTATAAATGTATGAATAATAGCCTGTAAATTAATAAACTTCGACCAAATTCTGATTCTGCACATCAATTCAAAATTTTGTCTAATTTCGCACATCGTCTTAAAAATGCGTCTGATTTAGCACAGTCCTGACATTAAATGCATGAATAATAATGCCATGTTGATGTTTTTATATTACAATGGTAGAGTAGAAATACTGAAACTGAGAAGGATCCCTTTCTCCAGCCATCGTCTATCTTGTTCAATTTAACTAAATTTAGTTTTCTCATCTCCACGTTTTATTATGAGTCAATGAAGAAGGGTTCTAATTCCATAAAATGAGAATTCGTGGGGTTTTTAGATTGTATTGTTTGGTGCGTGGTCGAGTAGAGATACTAAAATTTGAGAAAATTTTATGTTGCCGTTTGAAATTAGGCCCTTGTATTCGAATTGATTTTACTTTATTAAGTGGAGTTTCAATCGAAATGATGATTTTGGTAAGTTAAAACGATACATTGTATTCATTGGCTGATTTTGTCATCTCAAATTTTTAGGCGGCCATGTCAGCAATATTGGGTGATAATGCAACTTGTTAGCAAAATCAGTTAAAATTGAAAGTTCAATATTTGTGAAATAAAGTTTTTTAGTTTGTGTGCTAAGTCATAATTTGGTCAAAGTTCAGTAATTTACAGGCTATTATTCCTAAACGACGTCATTTTATTCGTTAGCCGGTTTTGTCATCTTAGATTTTCAAGCGGTCACATCATCATTAAATTGGGTCAGATTAGGAATGAAAAAATATACTGAAATACCGATATACCGCACTTATCGTACTGAAAAAATATCGAAATGTCATAATTTTGGTATATCGTAATTTTTGGTACGGTATGATAACGTACCAGAAGGTTTTGATACGATAACGATATGCATTTCTGTATAACGCGGTATACTAATAATTCGGTACATACCTTACTTACGATTTATACCAAACTTTTGGTATACTGCGGTATCGATATATACCAATAATATAGTATATATCGAATTTGCATGCCATACCAAATATATATGTTAAATATAATAAAATGCTCAGTTTTTGATATTTTCGGCATAAAACGATATTTCGGTATAACCGTATTTCGTATGCTTTACCGAAAATATAGTACGGTATCGGTATTGAAAATTCTCCATAACGAAAGTCGGTATATCGTAAAATTTGGATGGTAACAGTATAATATTTAAGTTGACAGTATTATATCATAATTTGATATATCGTAAAATTAAGACGGTGATAGTTTTTGTATGGTATACGATACCAACTCACCCTAGATCAGATCCAAGTCGTTTGCAAAATAAGATAAAACTGAAAGTACAGTAAATGTCAAATAGATTTTCAAGTTGGTATGCAAAATAAAAATTTAATTAAAATTTTAGTAATTTACAAACTAATAATCTTCAAATCTACTAGATGTTTATTTAGTGCTACAATTAGAATTAATGTACTTGCGAATGATTTCCGTCTTATGAAAAAAATAAACATTCTAATAATAAATTTAGAAGATACTTTTGGATGTAAACTCTTCAGCTAGAAAAATGCTCAAAGTATATTGTTATTACACTATGATATTATAAATTCTTCAACTAGAAATGTAAGTGATAAGTGACGGTATAAAAAAGTTGGTCCCAAAAAATAGTTACCAAATACAGTCGAGAGTACTAAAGTTTCTATCTAGTAGTACAATTTGAAAATTTGGCGGCCAGAAAAAAGAGAAGACAGAGACAAATTACAGATTGATATTGGAATGGAAGGAGCGTTCTAACCTACAATTCAATTCGCAGCTAAATAGAGGACAATGACAAAATTTACAACAGAGAAAATGTTAAGATTTTTTATTTTAAAATAAAATAAATTAATTAATGTAGAAAATAAATCTGAAAACTAAGTTATAAAGTCTTCATCCAATAAATTAAATATTTAAAATACAATTGCACCATGAGATTTTGATTCCCCAAAACATATACACAATAAAAGATGAATTTAGAAAATTGGCCGCCTCTAAAGTAGAAACCATATATTTAAATAAAAATTCTTGTGAGAGACCTATATTTATGACATGGTAGTTTTATTTTGAAATTTGTTTGACATATAAATAAAGTTATTCGGCCTGGGAAAAAGAAGATAGCGACACATTCACGGATATCGAAGGGAGCGTTACAACTCAATTTGCGGCCAAAAGGAGAAGACAATGACAAAATTGACAGCAAAGAGATAGCGTTGTAATTCACCTACCATTTCAACAAAAGAACACGTCATATCTAACAAGAGTATTCATCGTACTGTCCATATTTTTTTTATTTAATAAATAATGAATATCTCATACTTATTGTATTTCACCAGATTAATATTCACGAAATCATATAAATAAAAACTCGAGAACCTTATTTTATTTGTGATTGCATACAACAAATACACAAAACTTCAAATTACTTCATCGTCCTCACCAACCTTCACAAATCTGAAAAGAGCTTCGTCCTACCCATAAAACGAAAGAAAAGAAAAAAAGGAAGCCTCACCCTAAATCTGTATAAATTGCTAGCTTGTGCTACATTGAAGAAGTTTGAATTCTCTGATACAAAATCCATAAGACCATTGCGACTTTCTAAGGTAACTTCCTTTCATTTCATACTCGTGATCTTATTTTCTAGAATATATTATCTTTGCACTTGCATTCATAAAAAAATTAGCCATGTGCAATTCTTAGCTGAGAAAGGACATGCAAGTTTTTACTTCATGAATCAAAGAATTTATTTTTCCCATAATTAAAAAAAATCCAAATGAACTTTCGTTTAATTTATTTCATTCTTCTTGATTTTAAAGATGAACTTGTTTAAAGAAAATATTATTTTCTTTTCCAATTTGACAATTTTTGAGAATCTTCCTCTAATATATAATTTCATAACGCTTTCTTTTTTCATATAATTTCATAACGCTTTCTTTTTCCCAGCGTGAGCTCATAACGCTTTCTTTTTTCATATAATTTATTTTACTTTTATTTAGATTGATCGTTAATTTATTTTATATGTGTATATAATGTGCATGTATTTCTTCAAAATCGTAGTAAAATATTTTGTCACAAATAATGAATAAATTATAAGCTTCATTTCTTATCTTCATTTCTTATAGTTGGATGGGGGAGGTGGTTTCAGCATATCGACATGCATAAACGTTCTTTTCATAAATCCCAACTTTTCTTTTTTTATTCAAGTTTGTTTCAATATGGTTCATGTATCTTTTTTCTTCTATAGGTTTTTGTATTTCTATATGTAATCTCAATAAATAAATTTTAAATAGAATTCCCTAAATTGCTCTAGTTACCGTTAATTAACCATGTTGATCTATTGAAACACAACTAAATGTACAAAGATTTATCAAAACAAAGGTAAATGGACAAGATTTTGTTGATACTAAAATTATATAGTTTTTTGTTTTCCATATATTCTTTGTAGTTTACATTCAAAATAAAAAAAATAATATAATAATAACTATAAATAGCTTTTTAAATTTGGGAATGAAAATAAAATATTATGAATCAGTTTTATGATGTTACACGTTAAAAATGTTGATGTATTTTTAAAATTGTGAAATTAATGACTATCTATTACATTCTATTTTATAACATTAATCATATGTTGCAGAAAAGCAGATGGATAAAGTCAATAGAGCATCAAATAACAATTCCCAAGTAAGAATAACGTTTAACCATATACTATATGTCATTTCTTAGTTGTCTCATGTCTGTTGTATTCTTACAAGGCCAAACTTCACCTTTTCTTTGCTTGCATTAATATATTTACCCTCAAGAGTGGAAAAATATCTATATGACCAATTAAAAGAATTTTGTTCAATGTCCACTACTCACTGCTCATGCGCATAGATCTAATTATCTAAATATGGTAGAAATTTAGGGAGAATTGGATTTTATGTGGGAAATAAAAAAGATGAATAAACACAATAAAATTCATGAATAAGCATATTAAAATCCATGAATAAGAGATGAATAAATTGATATATAATTTTCGCTCCTAATAAAATTTAAATTTGGATGTTGCATTCATCCAGGAAGGAGATGAATAAGTAAGCCATTAAATTTATGAATAAATACATCAATTACTCATAATTGAAAGATTGAAAATGATTCTTAATTTTCACCAATATTTAGGATTCTAATTGGATTTATATATATATATATATGTATGTGTGTGTGTGTGTGTGTGTGTGTGTGAGAGAGAGAGAGAGATATATATTATATAAAACTTGTTCTTATGTGATAATTTAAAACCAATATGGATAATTGATCTTTTGTATTTGATCTACAATTATCATAGAATAAGATTGCGCGCGCACACACTAGTAAGAGAGAGAAAGAGAAACGTCATGCCACATACATTATGTAAGCATTATCTGTAAGCATCGTTTTTGTTAGTCCACCTCAACATTATCTATTTTATTTTTATATTTTATTTTTATACATTTAGTTTGATTTTAATACCTTAAAAATTATTATTAACATTATTAATTTACAAATTCATAAAAATCAAAGCTCAATTTATTCTTTTATTCATTTATTTGAAGTTATAGTGAAAACGAACAAATCAAGTTTTTATTTTTATATAATTTATAAAATTAATGATATCAATGTCAATTTTTAAGGAATTATAATCAAAATAAATGTATAAAATAAAATTGATAATCCTGATGTGGACAAAATGAGAATGATGTTCACGAATTGTGCTCACACAAAATATATAACATAACATTTGTATATATAAATATATAATTAATTATTATAGAAAAAGTATTATTGCATGTCAAAAACATTATTATATATATGTAAAGACGTATTATATAAAGACGTGGTTCATAAATTTAACACACATAAGGGAAAGTTTTACCGGAACTACTCCCTCTATAATACTATGTGATATGGAGGGAGTCTTGCGTGAGACTATCTTACCAAAAAATAATTCAAGATCTATACCAAAACTTATATTTAATGATAAGTTTTTAATTAAAAGTACTAAAAAAATAACAATTATATCATTGAAATCAGCTTCAGTGACAATTGCACTACCATCGACAACAAAATCATACAATCCTGTTATTTGGCTCTGTCCCCTCTATTATCATCAGATCTTGCGTTAGACCCAAATTTCCGTCCACTCATGGTGAAATTGGATTACACAATTTTTTATAATGTCACGAACACTAAGGATGTTGGTTACATATATTAGTGCTTTAATTCGTACAATCTTAGCAAAAGAGATCATATATACCCTCTGAATTGCAGAGAACATATTTGAGTGCTCTAGTAATTTTAATTAGTTTATTATTAGTAGTTGTTACTTGATTTAAGTATATTACATGATATTATTTAGTTATTTGTTTATCGAGCTCATAGGCTCGTAACCTACTGGGGGCATTTATTCTGAGATATATGATAGATTAATAAAACATAAGATTGATTATGTGAAAAATAAGATAATAAAAAAAAACCTTAAAATTAATCATTCAATCAAAATTAAATAACTTGAATTATTATTTATCAATCTACTCAATTACTGAAAGTAAACGTAATTAAAAGTCTTTGTGATCTTATTTAAGGCACCGACTAATATTATTTATATTATGATAATCCTGTGATTTTGGCCCGTAGCCTATTATAAGTAAAAACTTTATTTCCTATTTTCGTGAAGAGATTTTGTAGTATTTATTTAAGACACTACGTTAATATATTTGACATCAGTCGATCAATATTATTAATGTTTAAAAATTATAGGATGTTGAGTAAGCGTGATAATTGTAGATTTTTACAAACTTATTATGGATTAACGTACGATTATAAAGAAAGTTTGTCTCAATCTACTACCATAAATATTCATTAAGCTAATAAAAGTGCTCTTATTTATTAGAATAAATAATTCATTATGATAGGTCATAGGCTTATTAGAATAAATAATTCATTAAGGCTACAAGAGTCTACTAATATAACAATCAAAAAGTTATCTTCATGAGATAACTAGAATTTAGAAGCCCGTTTGTTAGCCGGCGTAAATGGGCCATCCTATTTGCGCATTGGGCACGGAGCGGGTTGACCCGGATGCTTTATTTTCTATTTTTAATTTCTTAGATTTTTATTAAATCCAAAACAGATAAACAATAAAAAAATTAAATGGAAATTGAGAAACAAGAATGCAAAACGCTGCAGAAAGGCAGAAACCCTTCCCCCTTCGGCCTTCGGCCCTTCCCCGCTCACATCCCCACCGCGGCGCCGCCACTGTCGCCGGAAATTTTCCCTTATTCACTCCGACAGTCCGCCCCAGACCTCATTCTTCCTCCCCCACTAATAATATCAAGTAATTTATCAAATTTCAGGTACGTCTATATGTTTCAATCTCGATCTCAATACAAATCGTTTTGGAAGAGTAAACTTCAAAGAATATAGCGTCCCAAATCAAATAAATCAACCGAAACAGTTTTAGTTGATTCAAAACTTGTTGAATTGCAAATAGTTTCGTTCATTGCTAGAGAGAGTTTCTAAGAGACGTCAGAAAAATTCTGAGACGCTTCCTAGTGCTCTGGTTTCAATTCAAAAGGGTGCCTATAATAATCTGTTATAGAATTTGCTCTGCATGTACTTGTTTATCAATTGTTGCTGTAAAAATGGTTTGATACTTTGGCCAATGATTAAACCTTTACATGGATAAGCATGTATGAAGTATCTTATGTAGATAGTCTATTATTCTCAATGTGGCCATTGTTCTGTAAGCCTAAGGACCTTTCATCTGAACTCGCCAAATACTCGTTCCAAGATTAGAGCACAAGAAAATAAGTGAACGGGAATTTTTTAGGACTCGTGGGTAGGCTGCCCTCTTACCTGCACCCCAAGCTGGGTTAAGCTAGGTTATGTTGAGGTTGTAGTTGCCTGTTGAAATGGCTAGCTGGCTCGCCCTAGCCCGATTCTTCATAATGGCGGCTGGCAGGCTGGCCCGCCTCACTAGCTCAATTTGACAACCCTACCCAATGTGCAAAGTGTGGAAATTTCCTGTTAAATTCAACCATGATCTGCGAGGTTCTACTTTGTTACTTCCGCTCTAACAATTTATATTCATGAGAAATCTGCCAGGATAATTATTTAGATGGTGTTACTGTTAAGTGTTAACATGTGAAACAGAGCCCCTTGGCTTTAAGGTCCGACTATTTAGCATGTACTAACTGGTAGGTATCTGGGAATGTAGCTGCGAACCAGAGGATATCACCAAAATCTGTCATAGCAAAGAACTTGGCTTTAAATTTCTGTTACCTTTCTTTAAATTTCATGCATACTCATCACCTCAATTTTGCATTATTAGAGATCCTAACATTGGTATTTATCTGATTGTTTAAAGTTGGGTTTTCTTCTATTTATTATCGGGGTTCTGCTTGTCTTCTTTTGGGTAGATCTTCATGCTTTTTCTTCGGTTTATCAGAATATCTAATATCTATCATCGTCAAAAATGGTTACTTATTATTGAGAAAGATAAAATCATTGCAAGGAATTCAAACATTGTAAAGCTAATGTTTTGTTTATTCAGCAACTCTGGGAAGGCTATTTTGATCTTAACAATGTATTGATGATGAAAATATGCTGGGTAGCTTAGTTAGGGAAAATGTTAGGATAATATGCCCTTTTAATATTGTATTACTGTGGTTTATAGGAGTTCTTTATATTAATCAATATCTTGGTGAAATGAGAACAATATATCCTTGTACCGGAGGTATGGTATTCATCTTCATTCTGCTCTCAAGAATGAGTTCTGAAAATGAAACCTAACACAATGAGAACCTTTGCATGGACCTGAAAGATAATGGTAGAAGGCTCTATAGTCACTGTGCTACAGTTGAACTAATCTTTTGATCGTATTACATATTTGATAGAGAGGAGTAATTTTCATTGAAATATTAGAAATTGTTTCACTGGTATACCAATACCATGTTGTAAGGTCGCATGAAATTTATTTTGTGCAACTTTTTCGTGTGATTTATGTTGAGACAACATGGTAAAGGAAGTTCTCATCTGGAATCCTTCTGGAGTATCGTGTATGCCTAGAATGGATTTGGTTTGAGGCTCCACATTTTATTTTTTTCTTGCCCAGAACTTTTAGTAAGTGGAAGTTATTTTGAACCCACTCTTCGCCAATCCCGTAACAGAAGAGTGAGATGTATCAACAAGTAGAAGTAATGTTTTGTTGCAACCATTTAGCTTGTGTGGTTCATTAATCAATACACAATGTCAACATACACATCTATGGGCGCATCATTTTCTTTTTATTATGAAGTTTACTAAGTCAACATGCAAATCTGAAAGTTCAGAATCGAGAAAGTCTTATACTGTTCTCACATTATTTATATTTTTGATTCTGCCAGTCTTAGCTTGTTGGTAGGAAGTACCCTCAATTGATATTACTTTCCATTACTTTTGCATTCAATGTTGAAGAATATGGATACCAGTGACATAGTGGTATCATCCATTCGTGCTGGGATGAAGAGGGAGTTTGCCTTCATGATGAAGGCTCAGTCTGAAATGGGGGGGCTTCCAGCAGGCAGGAGAGTAACCAGGTCCCAGAGAGGCGGTAGTTGCAGCAGAGGCTATGTGGTAAGTGATAGTAAGATTAATAATAAAATGAAGGGGTCTGCTTCTAAGAAATCCAAAAAGATTGAAGAAGAGAAGCCAGAAACAGAGGATGTCATCAAGCTGGAGCCAGCTAATGTTTTGGATGGTGACAATGGGGCAGAGAGGGTTGTAGTTGATATTGTATCTGATATGGGTGACTGTTCAAGAAATTTAGAGGCTGACTTAGTTAATGTAATGGGCGATGAAGCAGAAGAGAAAGTAAGTGCAAGAAATTTAGAGGTTAAGTCAGTTGCTGTAGTGGGCAATGGAGCAGAAGAGAAAGTGGGTGCAAGAAATTTAGAGGCTGACTCAGTTGCTGTAGTGAGCAATGAAGCAGGAGAGAAAGTGGGCGCAAAAAATTTAGAGGTTGACTTAGTTGCTATAGTGGGTGATGAAGCAGAAGAGAAAGTGGGCACTGATTCAAGGGAAGGCATTGTGGAGCCTTTGTGCACAGATTCACCTGTGGATCAGGTTGGAGGCAGTGATAGAGTTTCTACTCATGAAGATGATAGACTACTTAGCAGTGCCTCTGATTTGGCATGTGAGAGTACTGCAGAGCTTACAAGCATGGCATTGGAAAACCCACTAAGGAGGTATACACGCTCACGCTCGGTTTTGAAGCTGCAGGATGGGGCGGTTGAGTTAGGATCGGGGGCAGGGGCTGTGGAAAGTATGACTACAAGTCCTTCAAAGCTTGAAATGAAAATGTCAAAAAAGATTGGGTTGAAAAGAGCTCCCATTAAGTTAAAGGGCCTTCTTGTGACAGGATTGCTCGAGGGTCTTCATGTTCGCTATGTAAATGGCTCAAAGGTAATCATATTTGACAATTAGATTTTTCCATTTAAGCTTTTCTTATATGGTCGATGGCATCTTTTCTTTGACATTTCCAGGGGAGGAGGCAGCCAGAATCTGAACTTCAGGGAATTATTAAGGGAATTGGGATATTATGTTCATGTGATGAATGCAAGGGGAAAAAGGTATAGTTTGTAGATTATTGACTTGTGTTGATTTGAATGATTCTTTCCACTAACTGCTAGTTGTTGGTGTAGGTTGTTACTCCTAATCAATTTGAATTGCATGCACGTAGTGGCAATAAGCGTCCACCAGAATATATATATTTGGAGAATGGTAAAAGTCTGAGAGATGTACTTAATGCATGCAAGGCCAATCATTCAGATTCGCTGGACAGTGTCATCCAGAATGCAATTGGCCGTTCAAATTATACAACTGCTTTCTGTCTCAATTGCAGAGGTGATGTCCATGTTCATTATATTGATATGTCATGAGTTGCTTATGTGCTTGAATATGATATTAAAAATTGCTGCTGCTTCTTTTTTTTTTTTTTTTTTCTTTCTGTCTCCCTCTTTTCCCGCCTTTTTATGCTTTCAGGGTTGATTCCTGAAACTGGTGCTGGCCGAGCAATGCTTCTTTGTGACTCCTGTGTTCTACCAAAGGAGTCTGGCCCCAGTCAAACACAGATCAGTGATGTCACCCTCAGGTAGTTCCATAGTGTAGCTAGGTTTGAGAACTAAAATGGAACCACATTTTGTTTGGCATTCTTTTTGTAGACTGAATGTTAGCATAATATCCTTAACATTTCATGAGAAAACTCAAGGACACCATATAAATTTAGAAAAAAAATTAGCTTGTTAAGATACATTCTTTCCTTTTCTCCACAGAACCTGGATATTGAACTCAGAATGCAAGGGCGTGAAACAAAATAACAGGTAATATAGAGAAAAGGCACTGCAGAAATTTGGTTTATCTATATGTATGGTGAAGATTAAGATTTTCTTAGATATAAAACATTGATAGTGTTTTGCTCAGGTCCGTGCTGTACTGTATATGATGTTAACATACCCAAACACTAATCTTGAGGCAAATAATGTAATTATGCATTTATGCTTGTCTATAATCTATTTAGTTGATGGCAAGATAAATAGACATGTATGGAATTTAGACTTCCAAGAAGAGCAGATAATTGGTCCGCAAGGCTTGAGTATTAATTACTTTTCCTGTTAGCTTATAGCTGTTGGATATCTACACAATCAGCATACCCTATTAGCCAGTTATTTTATCTTGTGTGTGTTTATTGATATGGTCTTTTATGATGATAATTTTAGGTCTCCTTTGGCTGGTTCACCAACTCCTGCGTCTTCTACTTGTCTGCCTGAAGTTGTAGATGGTGTTCAAATTTCTCCAAATAGCCAACCTCAAGTGAAGAGTCAGGGGAAGCTGACACGGAAGTAAGTACCATTTGATTCTGTGCTACTGCTATGCAATTT
>JAYDZE010540291.1:0-14672 GCA_034509125.1 Monilaria moniliformis
TGATGAATAACATATCCACGGTGTCCATTCTCCGAGACATATCTGAATGCTATCCGAGCATTGCATTCACACCTTTTTGAGGACCGCCTGCATTTGTTTACGAAACCTTCACGGGCATTGGATGCATCCAAATCATTCGTCCTTTTTTCCCCCTCTCTACTGCAAACTACGTAAAGCCATTTAACTATACCCCCAAAAGATTTGGATCCATTTTTACGGGTGTCAAAACCCACTTCTGCAGCATATTTCCGGTAGAAATATGTGGCATCTTCCAATGTATTAAATTTTTTCCCAATATAGGGCCTTATGTCATCTTCACATGGGGGTCTGTAAACAACTACAACACATGGGAACAAGACAAGCTTATAAACCAAGGATTAAGAATGTGCATCAATCATTAAATAATATGTAAATATTTCATTACCAATAAACGATGAAGTTGCGTTCACGGATAAATGCACAATACAACCCTATCAAACTATTTGCATTACATCTGTAAAAATTGTTCATCATACTAATATTATGATAACATTATTAACTTGTTACAGAAAGTGCTATTATTACGATTTACATATGAGCTCGGTATATATGGACAATATGTAGTCATAAATTGAATACACTGAATAGAGAAAAACGAAAGTCTCAAAATGGAGCTATGGAAATTTAAAAAAATCAAAACAGCCTAACGCTACACTAATTAATTCAATTTTTTGTTTGTTTTATAACCGTGTTGTAAAATATAGATTTTCATGAAACTAGTAACTAATTAAAATGCATTAACCATGCAATAAAAATCAGCCGATCTATTGTAATGGATCCTAAAATTACTTAAAGAACAACAACAATAGTTGAAAAAAAAAGATTCAGAAAGGTTTCAACTATATACAAAAGAATTTTGAATCATCAAAGACTGTTTACGAAAATAATCTATATGACATTTTATATATAATGCAACTATTCAAAGATTATATAGATTGCGAATAGCAGAACAAATGACATATACATTAAAACAAAACAAAAATATAATTGTTATGATACATATGATTACCTTGTGAAGTATTCTCTGAATCCATGCCCAGATTTTCCTTGGAACGATACTTCTTAGAAACACACCTGAATATGGTGATGATTTGCAAAACATTAAATAGATAAATAGTGACTAATATATATAATGATGTCAAACGACCAAATTAGCTGTAATTAATATCTTAAAAGATTATCGGTGGATACAATTGAAATACATTGATCGGTGCAAAACACATTAAGTTATTCAATTACTTTAATTGTTTTGTTATCCGATTTCAACAACCCCCATAATTTGCGGCGCACTAAGTATGAATGTAATAGCTATCCTCAGCGCCGCAGTAATGCCAGTTTCGTTTAGTTATCATGCCGATTTCTGCGGCACATTATATTGAGCGTTGTGAAGCATTTGACTGAACTACCCTTTCAGCATATTATAGAATTAAAAAATCGGTTACACATGTCATAATTATAACGGTTCGATGACTTAATCAAAGGGTTATAATTAGTTCTGCGTTAAGCAATAAAATAGCGATCTGATTTGAATAAACACCTATATATATATATTAGTAAAAATATATTTTGGATTTCGGATTTATTCGGTTTTTAATATATCTGATCCGATCCGATCCGAAAATCCAAAATTTGCCAAAAATGTAATCTGAACCGAACCGAAAATCCGAATTTTAAATTTCGGTTTGGTTCGGATCGGATATTCGAATTTTGGATATTTTGCTCACCCCTATTTACAAGACAGTGATATTCATTAACATATGCAACTTTTGATGTTAGTTTCTTTCATAATATATACTTGCTACTACCATAGGATTTTCAATCTTCACTCTACCACATCTTAATTAACAAATCTTTTAATTGTTTACTCAAACTTCTTAATTACTACAAACACTTACTCAAACAATATAGTATAAGTTTGGCAAATTGAACGTTCATCAACACGAGAACTCATGTTCAAAATTTTTGAGTGTGTGTATATATATAGGGAAAGATCAAATACATGTAAAGGGTTGTTGAGCTTCTCTTGATATCTTGGCTTGGGGGATATAGCTAGGGGTGAGCAAAATATCCGAAATCCGAATATCTGATCCGAGCCAAACCGAAATTTAAAATTTGGTTCGGATTTTCGGTTCGGTTCGGTTCGGATTACATTTTTGGCAAATTTCGAATTTTCAGATCGGATCGGATCGGATATATTAAAAACCGAATAAATCCGAAAGCCGAAATATATTTTTAGTAATATAATATATATTCTAATTAAGACCTTCAATTTACATTCTTATCACATAAATATTGAAACATGATATTTTATGTACTACCAACCTTATGGTATTAATTTAGAAAAATAATTTTATAATTTTCAGATTTTTCAGATTTTCGAATTTCGAATTTTCGAATTTTCGAATTTTTGTTATGTTTTTTGGGATTTTTATGCAATTTCAGATTTTCGGTTCGAATCGAATTTGGAAGTTCGGATTTTGGATTTTCGGATTCGGATTTTTGGATAATTCGGTTCGGTTAGGATTTAATTTTTAAAAAAATTTGGATTTTCGGATCGGTTCGGATTAGGCAAAAATCCGAATCGAAATCTGAATGCTCACCCCTAGATATAGCTCAGCTGGTAGAGCTCCATTCTTACAATTGGATCATTGCGATTATGGATTGGATGTCTAATTGTTCAAAGAGTAATCGTAGTATCTTGTATCTAAACCGATGGGCAATCTAATTTCTTAGTTTCTACCATTAATATATATTGTAATTCGAATTCTTTTGTTGAAGAAAGACGAATCTAATTAAATTTAAAAAAAAAATCTTCAATCCTAAGTAGAGATGTCAACTGGGTTGGGCCGGCCCAGGAATGGGATTTTAGACCCAGCTTGGCCCAGGCCCATGACTGAGAAGGGTCGGGCCTGGGCTGGGCTTTTCGAGAATAAATTAGCCCGGCCAGCTCAGGACCACTGTTAAGTGGGTATGGATTAGGCCATAAGTAGACTTGTAATATTATTTTTAAAATTTAAATTTTGTTCATTTTTTATTTATATTCTACTCATATGTTAAAAAAATAACTTAATTTATTGAATTCATATGATATGTGAAATAACATTGCAATTCGTACAAAATCATATTTTTTTAATCACAATATATATTAGTCTTAAATCATTCATTATACTTACAAAATCAAATAATATTTAAAATAAATTACAACCTACAAACTTTAAATGCAACCTATATTTTTATATAAATCATGTTCTTTCTTAATTTTATTAATCATATCTTTTTATTATAAAACATGAAATATGATTAATATAAAATATAAAATATAAATTATAGGATATTAAATAAATATAATATTTAGTTGTACTTGAAATGAGCCTCAAGTGGGCCTAGGTCAGGCCTAGCACTGGGGCTGGATTTTGAAAAGAGCACAATGAAACCCATCTCAAGTGGGAGGCCCAGCCCAACCCGACCCACTTGCTCAACTGGGCTGGGGTTGGGCCGGCCCGTACCGGGCAGGGCTAGGTCGGCTAGACCCAGTTAACATCTCTATTCCTACGCGATTCCGAATCAACTTTATTCATTTTGACTTTTAATACTCACAATCAAATATATATTTGAATGAGTAGCCAAGTTTCATTTCCTACTTAATTAAAATCTTGGGTATGGAACCAACCAACCTAACCAAAATTAAAAATTTGAAGTTCGGTTCGACCGGTGTCGGTGCATTGAACTTGTTTGTGATATTTTAAATTTTTTGTAATCAAATCCACATACTCTACAAGATCATAATAAAATCATAATCAATCATTATCATTGTAAATCAAATCATAATATAACTAAATTATCATCAAACATGAAACAACAGTCCAAATTCCAAGTTTCAATATCAATAAACATGCACCAGCATCAACCGTGAACCGAGATTACAATCAACCCAACAAAGGAACCATTAGCATCGAAGACCATATAGAATAACTAAAAAAAGCCATCCTATGATACTTCAATTAGTTTGGTTTTAGCTTAAATTTTAGAGTCGTAAGCTAAAAAGACTATAGAAACTTCAGTTTTTCTAGAATGGCCACCAAATCGAAACATGATGAGCTCAAAAGCAAACCAAATCGTCCAGAATGTTACAACTCGATGCTATTATTTCTGTTCAATTTTGCTGAATCTTCAAGAATTATAATTGTCTTTGTTTCAACAATGGATATGGAATCTAGACCTAAGCTAACTACTAATTCTTGAACCTATACCTAATAATTATTTTCACAAAATAAAAGAAAAAAATTGTTGCGGCGGCAAAGTGGCATTAAAAAATTATGGGAGGACAATTTTGGCCATTGTTTTTGTAATGTCATGTGTTGGTCACGAATAAGTAATTACTAATATGTGAGGTGGAATACACTAGTTAAAAAATTTCGTTGCTTTTTACTTAAATATAAGTATGGAAAGCTAAGTTTATAGCTGGTCCGGTCGATCGATATAAGCTACCTAAGAAAACTAGCTTATACTTGTCCAAGTAGTTAGCTTATTAAGATTGAACAATAGTTAGGTAACCCACTACAGCTAGGAGTTTATCAATTGGACAGATAACTGTCTATGTGTGTAATGTGGTGGCTTAGCTACTCGCTTGTTATCAAAACATTTAGTTAGTCGATTCTGACTTAGTTAATATTAACGCCAGCTAATTGTGTGAATCAGCTAGATGTATGATGTGTCATGCTTGTTGTGAGTAGTGTGTTGGTTGTGATAATAGTTCAATAATACATAGTGAAAATACAAAATGTAAACAATACACATAGTTTTACGTGGTTTGGAGTAAACCTTCTTATATCCACAATTTGGTCAAATCAGATAATCTACTAACTGGGATATCTTCCTTACAGGTACAAGTTGCATTCCTCTTGTTTGATGAGCTGTTTACTTTAGCCGACAAGAACATAACATTTTCTTGCCCATGGATTCACTAGCTATGGCCAATTCTACTTCTGTTTTCAAACGCAAACATTTTGTCACATACTTGCTATTATCTTCTACCACTTGACTCCTACTTTCTAGGTAAAGATAAGGTTGAAGGTGGTTCTTCATCTAGGTGAGCAAATCATTACAATGAGAATAATATAAGATTCGGTTTGCTTGACTAAGCTTATGATGTTTACAACTTTGGGTTTGGGTCTAAGGAAATATAGTTTGTTTCAATAAGCATGATTACAGAAAGTTCGTCCAGTGCAAGGAAGAGCTTCATTAACACTTTGACGTTGATTCCCTTAGCTTACTTTGTTGGTAAAGTACTTGAGAGTTTGTTGTTCTTGAGGACTTCATAGTTTGAATGTGCAGCTTATAGGTAACCCTCCAATGTTGATAATCTTCCCGTATTTATATACCTCAATCTGAAATAGTGACATTGGAGGAACACTGAACACACTTCGACCCGTGGCATTGAAATTCTTCTTGTTTGAATTTGAAGGTTGTTGTTGACATGTCGCTATCGATGTCTGCAACCTTATACGAGAATCTCGTCAATATCACAAAAGATCTATTTTGTAGTCAGGCAAAGTTAGCTAGGTTGATACTAGTTATTTCAAAACTTGTTGTAGTAGTCAACTATCTTAAGGGCTGGCTGTAAACATCGTAGCTATGTTGTATGTAGTTGGCTATTTCTTTCAGTTGGTATATTACATGTCGTCTTCTTTTCTGATGTCTTTTATTTTTGTTGTTTCTTCGAGTCCTTATTCGATGCTTCAACATTTACCGTATTTTCAAGATTTCAATCCTAGCTAAACTATTCTAGATGTTTTCTTCTTAGTTAGGTATCTGAAGCGTTTGCAGAACTGATACTTCAATTACCAGTTCTCCTTTAATTGAATCCATGTAAATCAAAATATACTTGGTATCAATATAATCACTTAGATTGTACCATAATTCTCCCAACATCAAGAATTCACATTTAATACATGAACTAGTGCATGTATGTATTAAGAAAATTTCTTCAAGATATGGTTTAATTAGAAAAATCCGTGGAACGAATTGACAAATAATATATTCTTCCAACCATGTATAAGACTTCTTTTATTTATAAGTATATATGGGGTAGGTTCACATAGTATTTATGTCTTAAGTAGTATATAGTACTAACTAATCTTGATTACTAATAGTGAAAATTTGAACGATATAAATACATTTAACGCGAATCATGTATTTTCTTTTCTATTTCTTTTTAAATATAACAATGGTATCATTGTAAAAGTGCATTCCCTGTGAACTTACTTTATGCATTTTTTTTGTTTAATATTAAGCATAAAACATATGGGTTACTTTAACTGCATAATGATATCTCCTTAAAATAGAAAGAGTTCAATTCCAAAAAAAAAATACTATTTGTTTAATTTACTTACGGAATTTTATGTTCAACATTGCATTTTTTTGTTCAACATTAAGAGATTTTTATATTTAATATTAAATATAGTAAAATATACATTATGCATTTTTTGTTTAACAGTACGCATTTTTTTTCTCAACATATTAAGTGTCAAATATACATTCATCTCATTTTTATCATTAAAAAACTGTCTAAAATTTTAAAAAGAAATTAACACGAAGAATCTCAATACATCATTGGATAAATAAGATCGACTAATAAAATTTGACACTACATACTATTGAAGACTTTGATACTATATAATTTATATACCACAGCTGTTATATATTTACATAAGATTAGAAAAATGTATATACATAGGATATTTTGAATTAAAAATCAATAATGGAACTCGAAAAGTTGAAACACGTCTAGTCATAAACCTGCCAATCATTTGAGGTCATCCACAACTCAGCCCCAAAAAACCAGTCACAACTCCATTTTTAGCTGTCACGTCAGCTTTTCATAAATCAGCCACGACACCCACAATCCAGCTCCAAAAAATTCAGCCCTAAATCAGCCACAACTCCATTTTTTCATTTCATCATTTTTTGTTATCCTTCTATTTCATATATTTATTTTAATTGCGATAATTGTAAATAAAAAAATTACATAATTAAAATTCCTAAAATTATATTAATTAAATAACAAAAATAATCAAATACTTAAAAATACAATAAAAACCGCATTAGTAAAAAATTACATTAGTAAAAAAATACAACAAAAATTACATTACTCAAAAAGCAGCTTTTTTTTTATTTCCCACCCAACACAGTCTGCAAAATCAAAAAAAAAAAAAAAAAAAAAAAAACAGAGATGTTTTTTGACTCCTTATCCTTTTTTTTCATTTGAGAATTTACTACAATTTGGTAAAAAGACAGCAGCCTTGAGCTCTGTTATATTCTCCGCCGCGGCCCAGCATTCAGCCGCCCACCCCGCGAACTGTCCGGTTGTGGCGCGTTAATTCGGTCCCCAATCCAGCCGCCGCTCGACCATCCCATTTTCTTCTCATTTTAGGGCGGCATTAGTGAGGCACCAATACTTCTTTTATTCACTAAGAGAATATTTATAGTAAAGATATTTATTTTGCAATATATATCTTTCAAAAAAAAATTGTTTCGTAATATATTAGTTAATTATTTCATTTAGCTATCATCATAGTCTTTCTAGTTTTGACATGGTCATTACATATTTTGCCCTCATGAAATAAGTCAGAGCTCTAGGAGGTGGTATTTTTTTTAGATACTGGCACAAATTAGATCATGAATTCTTAATTAATATATTACAAAAAAATTAATTCAAATAATCATCATAAACTATTACAAATGTCATGGGACCAAATTTTTACATAGCCTACACATAGATGAAAATCGAACCAAAACCTCAATCCACTTTTAGGAGTGTTTAGATGAAGGCTGTGCTTAACCAATTAATGATTACATACCATGAATTTAATGCGTATAATCAATATGTAATACTATATGTGGTATGCTTGATTCAACTTCGATCTTCTAGAATATAAAAGTTCCATAGCATGAAAAAGCAAATTATTTATTTGTGAACAACTCATGTCATCTTATCATATTAATTGTGTGCTGCTTAAGAAATAGAAAGCTTATATAGACTAATAAAATTAGCTAGGCCAAATTCTTCCAAAAATAGCATTTGACGATCCGTAATTAGATTTCAAGCATACATCCAACCACTTCTAATTTAACCAAAAAAATATATTAATTGCAAATATATGGTCGCCAAATTTATAGAAAGTCATCATCAACCTTATACGTTTCTGTATAATTTGTGTAAATTAAATGTCTAATAAATTAACCTAAAAGAAGAAACAAATATTCTTTCTATAACTTTTCTCAAATCTAATTTCCATATCTTACAATATAACCTTTTTTTTTCCTTGTACACATTATATGTTATTAAAAGTTGAGCAATGAGAAATTAACATAATTGTAAATATATAGTTGGGAAAATTTTGCATTTTTCATAATTTTCGAAAATTAAGAAATTTTTCTATTTTAATTTAATTTTCATCTTATATTATTACCCCTTAATTAAGGAAGGGGTAATAGTATTTTTCAATTACAATTTCAAAAAGGAATATATTCAACCTTTCCTTAATAAAAATATTTTGTTTCCATAAATTAAAATAAATAATTGCATATGGTGATTTGTTTTACAAATTTTTTGGCGGAAACAAGTTAATTTCAAAGAATCTATCAATTCTTATATTGAATTAAAAAATATGTTAATACTTCAGACAATTCATATTACATATGAACTTCGAGGTCCTAATAATAATAATAATAACAACAACAATACTAATAATAATAATAATATATCACAATATTTTTTATTTCAATCTATAACTTTAAAACATTTTTTTGCATTCTCTAATATTTTATAATTTTTATAATATAGTATTGAATATGAACTAATTAGCTAACTGTATTTAGTCTAACTTTCTCGTGTAGAATTCTCTTATGATTTGTAAATTACTAGTGTATTAAGAATTTTTTTTAATATTAATTTCCATATGATGTTGTCAGTTAATGCTCTACTCATACAATTATACTCTTGAAGAATATGCCATACACTTCGGTCGTCGGATGATCCCTATTATGTTATTATTTAATGCATGATATACTATAATTATGGAATTGATATTCAAATAATTTCATAATATATATTTCAAAATTATAGTCATTTGTGATATAGCTTGAATTTTTTATATCAATTTTCCTATAATTTTATCAATTTTTGCATTGATCATACATTTAAGGGATGTGTCACGGGCGTCGGGTGCCACGACCTCTTGTTGTCGGGCACTCATTATTATATTATTATTTAATGTACTGTAGAATACAATTACGAAATTATCCTAAAATAGATTTATAATACTAATCTCGAGATTGTAATGATTTATTATGTAATTCGAATTTTCCATGTCGATTTATACACTATACACTTGAAGGATGTTCCATGAGCGCTAAGTGCCAGAATCTCCCTACGTCGGGTGGGCCCTTTATGTTATTATTTAACACACTATTATGAAATTAATATCCAAGTTATAGTGATTTATTATATAATTTAAATTTTCAATACCAATTTATACCATATCATACACTTGAAGTATGTACCACTAGCATTGGGTGTCACAAGATCCAGACGTCGGGCGACACATGTTATGTTACTTCCTTCGTCCACAAAAAAAAAAAATCATTTTTGCCATTTTGATACGTACATAATAAATTAATCATTAGTCTCTTTCCATTTATAGATGCACCCCATAACATATTATCCTCAATATATCAATTTATTTATCATTTCTATCATATAGCCCACCACTTTCTTCACTCACAATATATTTTCTAATCATTACTAACACTACATTTAAGGTGAGACCCTTTATCTACTCACAATACTTCAATATTTTTTATTAAAATCCGTGTCACATCCATTTAGGCATATTCTTAGTAGACGGGTGGAGTATTATTTAATGCACTATAAATATAATTATGAAATAAATCCATAAATAATTTTATAATAAAAAACTTGAAATTATAGTGATTTATTATATAATTGAAATTATTAATATTAATTTCATATGATCTTATCAATTTGTGTATTAGTTATACATATACTTGAAGGATTGTGTATTACTTATCATATACTTCAAGGATGCGCTATAGCGTCATCTAGTGGCATGTTATTATTTAACACACTATAAAATATAAATAATGAAATTAATCAATAAATATTTTCATATTATAAATTTTGAAATTATATTTATTATATAATTCAAATTTTTATATTAATTTTCTAATAACTTTATCAATTTATGAACTAGTCATATATTCATATGATTGGTTTATTATCATGTCATGATTAGGCCAACGTATTTTATTTTGATCTATTTTTCGTGTAATTCATTTTATTTGATTTGATTTATTGTATACAATTTTTTGATTTCTCAATTTTATTGCACGTACTAGTAGTTGTTGTTTTGTGAATTTTTTTATGATGATTTGGAAATTGAAAATTACAAAAAATAGACCCGAAAGGAAATAAAAAGAAATTGAAGAAATTAATTGGAGACTTTGAAGAAATTGAAACATTTCGAAAGAAAGGAAAAAATTAAGGAATTTTAAAAACGATTATTTAAGGAATCAAACTTATAATTTATTTAACAATATATTTGGTTTAAATAAAATTTGTTGGGTTTGATTCGAATTTTAAAGGTATTATGTAAAGTTATCTTTTCTCTTAAGTTGGCCGAGAAAATCTCAATCTTATATTGGTTCGTGTCTAATCTATATTCGTTTGAACTTTTAATTCAATTGTAATGATACTTTTTTATTATTAGAGCAAAAAGATGTTAATAAAATAATCAAGAAGAATTTACAGGGCCCTACATGACGGTCCCATTACCAAAGTTTATAGTTAGCAGTTAATCATATTTTAATTAAATTTTCCTCAATGGTTCATTCACTGTCCTAAGATTCTCTTTAGAGGTTGACAAGCAAGCTTCCTCTCACTATCACTTTTAATTAATTTATTTAATATTCTTAATCCACTTAGTTTACAACAGAATTACCTAATCTTTCTTATCCATGTTGTCAAGATAATTAATGCTCCCATCTTATTTTTGGGATAATATTTATAAAAAGGCTTGTATCACAAGATCCAAAAAAGCTTAAGTTTAGAGATAAAATCTCATAGTACTGCACACTTTTTGACAAATGAGAAAGTTGCCACCTTTTTTTTCATCTATTATTTCATGTATCATCTTTAATCAAAAAAGAAAAGTGTATTTTGATAATAATTCAAGATTCTTTTTTTTTTTTTTTGACCTTAAACGAGAAATTCCTGTCCCTTTTCTTTTACGTTTTTGCCTTTTTATTTTGTGTTTCCTTAGATATTAATATTATTGCATCGAAATATAAATTATTGTTGCTGTCTGAAGCTCACCAACTGGATTGTCTTGGTGTTGGAAATAATAGAAATAAGAAAAATCATGATTAGCTGCTAGCTGTTATTCAAATAATTGTACATCAAATGGGCACGTGAAAATAACAAGGATATACATAAAAACGAAAAGGTCATTTTAATAGAATTTAGCCTCATTTGATATTGATCAGAGCTAATTATTTAAATCCCATTATTTGGCTTAGCTTCTATTTATGACGTAAACATTTGATTGAATAAAATTGTGGGTTACATCACACGTCGGCAAGTGTTCAATAATTTGCTTCTTTATTTTAATTTATCATCACATCTACAAAGCGTGTATCCAAGTGTTGAGGCCCAGCGCCATCGCAATCCTAATCGCAATTGCTATATAATTTTGTATAAATTCTAAAATATCAAATGAAAAATGGAGCTACTATATTAGGGAAAGGACGTGGTGACAAAGGCTAGTTATATATTAGGGAAAGGACGTGTATGAATTTCAGTACTTTTAGTAGTAATTTCCTGGTAAGATACCATATTTTAAGACTCGTGAATCTCCACACAGATATATTAATCTTATAGTCGTGCGCCATATATAGGCGCTATATTGTATATAAACATGTATTACTAGCTCGATTTACACTGAAAATGGCTGGTGCACAATTCTCCTACAAAAAAGATTTGCAAAAATAATTGGTACAACTTGTCATACTACCTTGTTGTGACCGAAAACATCAATTATTGCTGTGTTAATCAGTTGATAACTAACACATAGTTTTCAATTACTATAATCGCCAAAAACATTTCATGTCATAAAACAAAACACTTGCCATTTATTTGTATATGTAAAACTGGAATGAGAGAGGACTGATGAGAAATGTGATTAAGATTAATTTGAATTAAAACTTAAAGATATTCTGTTGAAAGGTAACTTACCTAGAAAAAGTCTGGGGCTTTGTTGGTAGAGTGGAACATGAATCTTTTAAATACCGAACTAAATCAATAATTATATTCAAGGGATGTTGTGGTTACAAAAGTAATATTCGTAAAAATTCCTCATTTTTTAATAAATTAATGTGATTTTTGTAATAGAGTTCAATCCCACCTCAAACGACCACGAACCCAAATCTTCATGTAATTAGCTGCCGCTAATTAATTACAATAAACGACAAACATCACAATTGTGTTGTATGGACAGCAAATAAAATGTCGGGGGAGCGACATATAGGTTCGATGAAATGGGGCATATCATAAAAATTTTGGAGTGGAATTATTTAATTATGAAATAGACTATGGATTCAATAAAATGATGAAACAAGTTGGGAGAAGTACGTGGATAACAAGGCACCATGCATTCCATACAAACTTTTTCCAACCTCAGGACCAATAACTTCCCTTGATCGCTCTTCCCTACCTACCAAACTACTTGCTTATTCTATCTCTCACTCCCTCTCTCTTTCACACAGAATTCACCCTTAGATAATATAGTGGTACTCAGAGCAGCCAAGTTTGCGGCTGCGGCTGCGGCGGGGGCACCGCAAACGAAGCTACGTTGGCGCGGCGGAGGAGAACGGCTGCATTGCGGGGAAGGAGTAGCGGTTGCTGCATTTTAGATTTGTTTTTTATTTTTATTATTTTAATTCGAAATTTTTTATTTTTTCTTCAAAACGATTTTTCCCCTCTTTTTTCTTTGAACGATTTTTTATGTATATTTGTATTTAACATTATATATGTCTACATTCAATAGTATGCCTATTTATGGTTAACTACATTAATATGCATTTTTGTTTTTAAACATTAAGTGTAACAAAAATATGCTTATACTTTTCTGAACATTAAAAAAATCATTTAAAATTTTAGAAACACAAAAAATCTCAACCACCATATAAAAAAGATCAATAAAAAATATTGAATACTACATACTGCAGGTTAGATATAACTCCTAACTTTCTCTTTCTATCAGGTAGATATATAGAAGCGATCAACAAGAAGTATCATGATCTCGTGACACAAAGTGAAGGGTGTGTGTGTGTGTTTCAGCAGAGAGAGAGAAGTGAAGTTGTTGTCATGGGGACCCGGCCGACACCTAATATCGAATCAAAACCGTGATCTTGAAGCCAGCCGCAATTTTTATTTTATTGTCTATTTAACTTTTTTAACATCATTTGGGATTTGGATTATCACACAAAACACACACACACATCAGGTGCTTTTTTTCTTAATTCATGTTGGTTAGTAGTTAGATTCTATTATTGCGCCCATATGGGAAAATAGTGAGATAGGAAGCTCTTAATCTTCTTCCTTTTTTATAATACTTAGGACATAGGTGTAACTTGTAAGCCAAGAGAAAAATAAAGTTACTACACATAATATGCAAATGCATCCTAAAATTATTAGGTTACTATTTGAATATTGATATGCATGTCACTAAGTTAATCATATATATTGCGTAAATTTTTGGATCAAATATAAAGTTAAAGTACTTTACCTATTATTTGGTAGATCACTTGCATTTAGAGAAACTTGCTCACAACACTCATCAAAAATATTATTTTTTTCAATGCGAAAATGAATAACTTGATAAAATTGTGTACTGACGTGACCCTGCAGAGCCAAAACCCATGCACGAACTGCACCCTTCACACAATTTAAATAACGTGCAACTTTCAACTATCAAGATATGCAGTGTGTTCTCTTTTAATGTTTGTCTACATATGGCCAAAATGTATATGCCTATTTATTTATTAATCATTCTGTTATTTCCTATTAGGCCATATCTGTATATGCATGTCACATATGATGTGGGAATCTCCTAAACTAGACAAATATTATAAATTTTAAAAATAACTAGTGACAAAAAATAATAGACTGTACAATAAGCTAGGATAGCTAGCTATAGGACAAATACCATGAATTGCTGCTGATGATCAGATCCAATCATCTCAATATTATAAAATTTCAAACCAATGTCAATTTATAAAGATTTCAGTGATCTAGAGTATTCGGAATTAATGAACTTGATTAAATACCACATATCTTTAAGATATCATTACAATAATTAATGTATGTAAGAATCGTGACAAAATAAGAAGCAGTCTCTTTAACACGTAAATGACTTGGAGTTCACGTTCTCATCATTTTTGTTCTTGTTCAAATACTAATATACACACGCATGACTTTACATATCTTTTTTTAAAAAGCTTCTAAGAAACTATATTCAAATTATTGTGACCGATTTCTTTTCGTCACAATATAT
>JAYDZE010540302.1:0-14672 GCA_034509125.1 Monilaria moniliformis
GTGCTCGGTAGTATCTCCCTTTTCCGCGGGAACACATCCCGCCCAATTTTTCGACCAAAAAAATACAGAATTCTTCCAACATCAAACATTACCGAGCACCATATATGCTCGGTAATTTTTCGCCCTTTTTTTCCCAATTTTTTTGGCCAAAAGTTACCGAGCGCCTGACAGTGTGCTTGGAAAGTGCTCGTTAGCTATTACAGTTTCCGAGCACCTTGGTGCTCGGTAAATTACCGAGCACATAGGTGCTCGGTAATTTGTTGAAATTTTTCCTTCCTCCGACTTAATTGTTTTCGCTCGCTAAGTGCTCGCTAGTATGACCATGTGCTCGCTATGTGCTCGGAAAGTGCTCGGTAATTAGCGAGCATTGTCAGTGCTCGCTAAGCTTTGCTCGGTATTTCACGTTTTTTTATAGTGAAAACATCATCAATTTTGGGATGCCATAAGCGAAAGCAACAGAACTACAAAGGAAACTATCTTAGAATAACTAGGATCAAAACCTAATAAGTTAGGTAACCCACTTTGGTGCCAATTGAAATAGATAAATTCCTATAAACTATGCAGAATAATGCAATAGAACAAAGGAACCACTCAAGTTGTAACTTGTAACAATAAGAAACGCAAATAAACATAAACACAAATAGTACGCATGGAATGGTTACCCAGTTCGATGCAAAAACACCTAAGTCTGGGGGGCCTCACCCATGATATCGACTGAAGCGTTGCGATTACATCATGTACCGACGGAGATAATATGCACTTTATGCATGGACCAGTTGTAACACCCCTTACTCGATTAATCAGATAACCAAATAAATGGTGTTACACTTTGGATCGTGTAACTAAAAAGATACAACTCGATCACATTTTTGGGGCTTTTTTTGAAGCGTAAAACGTCAACAACCACTATTATCCGACTAAACAAAAATTCTTTCGATAACAACATCTAATGGTTATATTCATAGGATATCTACAATTTCATCAGCAAACCTTGTTTTTCGAACCAAATTAGCTATACCTAAAAGAACTTATATTCTCCATACTCTCTATGAAATAAAATTTTAACTAAGCATGCCACTACTAAACATGTCAGCTTATCGGTCAAAAGATAAGTAGTGACTTGATGTGAGAGGTTGACCAAAATGCTATCTGATACACTATCCTATCCTGCAAAACTTGTAGAAATGAATATATGAGCTTAAACAAGATCGTAGTGTAATCACATTTTAGATTCTAATCTCTGAAAATCTTGATGTTTATTACTAGCATTATGCTAATATCACAAGCACACATAACTTCACTTATTTTATATCTTCCAAGTAATGCAACATCGACTCTACCAACTCAGGTTACACATCACTACATGATTTACCACACAAGCTCAAATTACTCTTATCAAAACTCAATTTATTCCACATTCATCACAATCACCAGCTGTCAACATATCAAAACTTAACAATATTTGTCCACCAACTCAATTTGATAGAAACGTCACACAATAATTTATAACATGTTTTAGTTTACCTTTAACATATACCTATCAATATTCAATGAAACTCTTTCAATACACGCAAGATGCTTCATCACAAATAAATTATTCCAAAGCCTCAATTAATATAACACACATATAGCCCCCTTAACCATGTTGAGTGATAGACACTGATACATAGACATATATAATACCCCAGTGCACTTATGACATATCAATTTGTGTAAAGTAATGATCTTATAATATTTGCATTTGACAATACACATCTCCCATACAACCTATTGTAAGGCAGCGCAAGCTCTCATATTACCTATTGTAATGCATTTATCATGTATTTTCCTTATTGGGGACATACATGTATCATAACATCATATGAACCCTCACTTCGGTTATTCAGAAGACGAATGCCGAATGTGTGTGAGTAGTATGACATGCCAACTATACCCTATGACTCACTCAAACATGTAGAAGCATTTCATAACATGCATCCACTTTTATAAATCTCTAAAGTTCTTGAGTAATAGTCTAATATGGCATATATTTATTTTTTTTCTCTAACTTAGCTTTAGAGTTTTCAAAGTTAACCGTATTACATCAACTTAACATAATAAACTGCTTTTGCTGAAGCATCATTAGGGGTCATGCTTTACATTTTTAGAAATCTAAGAGTGTTGGGTTTAATAGGAAAAAAATGTTTTAAAGAATCCTAAGGAGTTTGAGAGATATTCGTGTTTTCCCACTACCTACCAAAACATAATAGCTTTTGATAGTGATTTCTATTTTTTTTCACATAGTAATTGAACTTATTAAATCATTAGAAAAATCACATAACTTCTAGACACATCATAATTAGTTTAAAAATTGTTAAAACATGTTTTCAAAGCTCTAACCATATTGAATAATTCTGGAAAGAATGATGAAAATAGGATACGTCATCTAAATTTAAATTTAAATTTCTCAACTGTACCTTTATTCAGGTTCAATCATAAATTTTAATATATCTATATATATAGTCCATTTTTAACTACTTAAAGATCATAAATTTACATTCAAACCAACTTTAACCTAAGCTAAAAGTTTTGTATCCTCAAGCCAAAAATTTATTTATTTTTTCATAGACCTACACGAGATTAATTCCATATTTAATTTATTTCTAACTTGACTTCTTTAGACTAGTTGCAACATAATTCAAGCAAAAGTTTACTTATCAACAACAAGCTATACTTCCTTCATAAGATTCTACTTTTATCTCTAAAACATGTTTACTTCACCATCTATGTGCTAGTTCCACACCTAAATTAAGAATTTATAGCAAATCCATCAATTCAAGAAAAAATGGAAATTTGATTCTTAGAATTCTCTAGCTTAGGAGTGAAAATCCTTCTATGTTGCTAGCAATTCGAGTTCTAGAAGGTAAAATGAGTGAGGTAAGATGAATTTTTTACCTCCAAGGATGCATAACACGTCATTGAAGATGTCCAAGTGGTTGAGAACGTTTATGTCGTTGTTGGGCCCAGAGACACAAAAAAAACATGCCAGATCCATAATCGATAGTCGCCGACTGCTTCTAGCACGATGGTTGGATGAGAGCTTTTGTAGCCACTGGTTTAGGCGCTCCTCCATGCCATTGGGAAAATTTTTCAGGTCCAATGCATGCAGCAGATGCTGTCAAACATTCTGGGGAAGCCGTGCCATGCTGTTCCTCGTGCATACGGAACATCTGCTGGCAGTCTTAGGTTATGGGCGTCCTCAAATATTATGCACCGAATACGCTGCGAATGCCATTGCAGAATCGCTTAAAGAGTTCCCTCCCCGTGGTTTATGCGACGTACATGTACTCGTTAAACATATCAGAACATTCGCTAGTCACGAGCTGCTAGATTGCCTATGCACATTTTTGGATCATTGAAAGGCCTTGCCGCCCAAGCCCGTCCGTCTGCTGGCAGTATTCTTCACACGCTGCCAACGTATTTGCTATGTACATACATAATCAGTGACGAAATACATCCGCCACCCGTCGCGGTTGGTCGGAGAAAAAATCCTCCATGAGGCGGGTGGCGACGACTTCTCGTTCTCAGTGCACGTACATCCTCGATCTCTCTTGTGGACCGATGGACCCTCCAACAAATAACGATTGATGACTGACTTGATCAAATGAATCACCTTACAATGAAGATCACACTTGTCGTCCGAACTGCCGTTTTAGGACTCATAACCATAGTCATATGGATCCATATTTTGCAAGAGATATGGAGAGGGAAATATAGTAAAAAATGGAGAAGATAATAGAGAAGAAAAGAAAGATGAATGATGTAAAAATGAAGCGGGGAGAAGAGAAGTATTTATAAGGGAGATGAGTTAATTAACTTTTATAAAAAAATCAAATTCTAAAAAAGTCTCATGATCATTGCCAACCGGAAAAAGGAAAAAAATATAAAAACTATTTTTTCGAAGTTACAAAAAAAAAAAGCCATAAAATATGCTCAGTTGCACGTCCAACGAGTGGGTGACACACGCCTCATTCATTGGCGGAAAAGGCGCAGAGCGCGTGGCAAACTGCCCCGTTTTCCCTTCACCACGGGCCATCCTTCGTCTCTCCCCCTCTGCAACACGGCTCGCCTTCTTGCTCTCGCGGAAGGCGCGGTGGCCGCTTGTGGATGGCACTAGGGCATGGTTTTTTTTGATGCAATAAACCAAATCCATATATCGCCTTATCACAAAGTTTCCACATCCCAATGAACAATCTACATCTTCTCAAAATAAAATAAATATAAATATATAGAATAAAAAAAACTTACACACGGGCGGCCCCACCCAGTAGACTGGAACCGATCGATATAGCAGTTGTACATATCAACAAAAATTTAGAATTATTTATGCTGTTTACTTCCTCACCTCAAACGTGTTCTCTGCTTCTAAATTAAAACTTTTATTTCGATAATTCCGGCCATAAGTTTTTTTCTCAAGGTAACGACTGAAATTGGGAAGAAAATAACCGGCGCCGTGCTGCCGTAGGAAGGGTTACCGGAATTCTGTTTGTATGGCGATGCGGGAGCTGGTGAGCGGCGCCGCCGCCTGCGCGGTGCCGGGGTCGTCTTCTTCATCCAACCCTCTTGGAGCTCTCGCCAATGCCCTTATTGGTTCATCCTCCCAGACCAAGGTTCTCCAATCATTCTCTTCTTTTTGTCGCTTCAATTTGCCGTTTTAATGATTTATGGCTGAAGACTATGTCTCTCTTTTTTGGACTGGTAGCAGGTTCTTTTCCATGTTTTTATGCTAGTAGGAGAAGCACGATTCTCATGTTAAGATTATGTGATCGAACAATAGAGGATTGCTTTTCGAGCAATTGCTGTAGTGCTCGTTTTTGGGTCAGCTGACACGTGATATTATAGAAGATTATGTCATGATTAGGGCGGACAGTGAAAATTGGGGCTGTAGTACTCGGGCTTTTAGGTTTTCACGGCACACTTCTCTTTCATTGTAATGATTCTTACTCTTTAGTCGAGATAACCAGGGTTTTTGCCTTTGTTACTATTGAGAGATTAGACTGATTGAGGGAAGGATGATCATTATATTATCTTGATCACACTTATCCAGAAAAATTGCATTAGGTCAACCGCTAGGTTCTGCTAGTTGTCTGATGTTTTCCTTTCTATTTGGCAAGAGTTATGCAACACATGAGTGTTCATGTAGTTATTACAATATATTGGCACGCTATGAGTAAGAGATTCAAACTGAAATGGATATGGAGTTACCTAATATTTAGTGTATCAGATGGGTTATTGTACCAGACAGTAGATGTATCCTTCTAACTTGCTCATTTTGAGAAATGGAAAGTAATGTGACTTAACTCTAAGCCTTCACCAGATTTGATCAATTTATTACCTCTCCTAGAACATTGTCTTTGGTGCTAAATACAAAATGCTGAAACCAAGAAGAATCAATAGAAGGATGTCAACCTTATTTAAAGAAATAGTTGTATTGGCCATTGGGTTCTTTACACTATTGGGTGCTATCTAGAGTTCATACACATATGTCTCACGCATAATAGCTGACAAGAGTTCTCTTTATCATCAAGCAGGAAAGACTTCAAGAGATACCAACTGCAACAGCTACTACATCAGATGGCAATTTGCATGCAGGGATGGGAGAACCCTTTGGTGCTGCCCTTCCGGGGTCTGAGCTTGAATATTTGCATCCTAATGCGCAGGTTGGTACTACATTTTCTTTTTCTTGCTGATTGCTGGTTGGATCTATTGGATAAATTTCATAATCTGCTATATTTTCAGGGTTCAGAATTCCTTCGAGGCTTTCACTCCATGGATCAAAATAGGTTTTCAGATGCTTGGGATGACATTCAGAGGCCTCAAGTTCCTCATTATCAGGGAAGGACTGGACCAACCAACTTCCCTTTAGAGCAAGCTCGGCTTCAACAAGATTTTGATGGTAATTTTGGAAGTTTTTAATCATTATTATTATGATTAAATCTTTGCACTTCAAGTTGTGTTTTGTTTTGACTCTTGTCTTCTTTTATGCGGGTAAATTCCATACTATAATTAATGAACAACGCTGATTCCTTCTAACGCCATTTATCAAATTCAATCAATTTTTACGCACTATCTAACATATGCAAGAAGAGCATGAGCCCTTCATGTTCACTTACATCCTTACAATAGGCCTCATATACGCTAGCTTCCTTTATGCATCCAGCCGCTTCACTAATGTCAACATACGAGTAGAGAAGTTCAGATTAGAACTCAGGAGTGGAATATGCAGTGCATAAAATATATGAAAACCAAATGTAAAAATTCAAGGACGCATGACTTATCCCCCAATCAATGATGGAAGATATATGGAATCACAAAGGAACATTAGGAAAAAAAAAGTTAAAAAATGAAATTCTTTTGTATACAATGTTTAACATCCAGTAATGCTAGGAGTTATCAATTAAGTAAAAAATGGGACAGGAACTGTCAAATGTGGAGCATTTCAGTTACTTCTGCCCAGAGTGGAATTGGTGTTTTGACAGCACCTTTTCTGTTGTAAATGAAATGAACTGTGGAAAATCACCATTTAGTTTGGCTTTGGTAAATCCGGACTGACTTGATGAACTATGTTTGCATGTTGCAATCTATTTTTTTCTCTAATATCAGTGATTGACGGGGACTTCTCTGAGCAGCAGTTAGATCAAGCTGTTCAGCACAGTGGTCTGGTTGTTGTATTCCAAAACTGTGTGGATAGCTTGAGTAGTGACATGGGTGTTCTGATGTGAGATGTTGGTGTAAATAATCATATAAAAAGTTGACACTGAAGTCTTGATATGTTGAAGAGTTTCAGAAAACTGGAGTTGGTAGCAAATAAAGTTCCAGTTTATACATGGTGTCATATTTTTGTTGAGTTGGTAAAACATCCCAAGAAATTCTTTCGTAGGTTGAAATATTGGTGGTGTGGTGTCATAAACTGCAATGTTGAGTGAAGCCTTGTTTCTCTTTAAATTTAATGTATAATACCTAATAGAGAGTTTTTTTTTTTTGACTTGATCAAAGATATTTTTCAGTTTTCAACTAAGTCGCTCTCTCGTGTTGGTTAATACTGCCTGCCAGACTATATAGAGATTATGAAGTGACTTATGCATCCCTAACCAGCTATTTTAATTTGTCTATTGCAGGGCCACCTCAAAAAGTTTTGTCCAATTTTTTGCACTCATTTCTTCATAGCGGGCATGGTAGCATGCCTTTCCGTCCAGCTTCACTTCCTGTTTTAGGACTGTCTGAAGGTGATAAGCAATGCATACGTGATCGTAGTAGTATTATGGCTCGCCATCTTTTTGCAGACAAGAGTGAAGAATTTATTCACACACAGGTAGCTGTATAAAAAATTTCTCACTGCTTGAGCGGTGGGAGTATGTGCAAGTGTACTGCTGTCGATCCTTTGGAATATTCTAACCTTTTTAAATGTGAATCTTCTAACAAAGTAATTATTGTAGTAACATGGGGTTTTAGTGTTCTGAATTCTAAACATTGTCAAAGATGCTCTGTATCTGAATTCAGCCCATGATATGATTATCTTTCTTATGGTTCTTTTAGTAGTGCCTAAATTTTGAGTGTGTATCCTTACAGTCTGTTGCTCCTATTTTGATGGTATCTGGCATTGCATTTTTCAGATAATTTTGGATTAACCATCATTTCAGGTTAATGCACTCCTGTCATCTTTAGATATTGATAATGATATCCAAGCCAGAGGCCCAATTCCTGGGAGATTTCCGGAGCTAGAGGAATATTGGAATGAGTCACAACATATGAAACCTTTGTCTGGTGGTGCAGATGGATGGGTTTCTGAATTTTCACAACAGATAGTGCCTCATGACAATCCAAATATGTGGGCTCAGTCATTTGAACGACAACATGGTGCAAATGGTTGGGCATCTGAATTTGAGCATGTAAGGAAATATTTCTTCTTGTATTACCATCATGCAGTCTTTCACGTTATTTGGTCTAGCTGATTTTTCAGCATTTTACTTGGTGGTTATTTGCGACAAAGTCAGCTCCGCCTTAATATTTCCAAAAAGAAAAAAATGGGAAGATGGAGTGTTACTATCTATCAAGTTTCAACATACTTATCTGGACATATAATTTTTCGCTTGCTAAATAAAGGAATTAGGGATTCGAGTGTGGTGTCTTATGCATCAGTTTTGTCTGTTAACTCGGTGAGAATATTACTTCTTAGTTTTTAATTTTTCTCGCTGAAGGAATACTTCTATGTAAAACTAGAATCAGAGTCCCTGGATGGTGTAACTACCATATTGTATCCTTTGAAGAAGATTAATCGTTTAGCAGTCTTGAGCTTATCTTACTTTCCTTGTTGTTAGTGGCGAACTGGCTATAGTGACTGCAATTACTTATTCTGACACTCTTAACTAAGACTTTGAGAGAGAAGCTCTGCCCTCCACTTATTTGCTGGATTCTTTTAGGGGTATTTGCTGCATTTCTTTAATTTCATATGCAAAGTAACAATGATGGTAAAGTCCATTCATACAGTTAACTCCCATTGCAGTTGCTTTTCTTGGAAGAGAGCAGGTTTCACATATTGATGCTGATTAATATGCTCGTTTTAATTTTCCTTGCTAAATTTCAATTCTCCTTTAAATTTCAGGAGCACCTGCAACTTGCTTCAATTGATCAAATGAGAGCTACTGGTGTCCCTAACCTTGCTGCCATGGAGCAGACTCGCATGTTAGCTCATACACTAGCTCAAAATAATGACCCAAAGTTTCAGGTTACATTCCATCTTGAATATGTTCATGCAGTAAATACTTCTTTATACACTTCCATTTTGATATATTATTTGCTCTCATTGTTTACCAGTATATATCGAGTTTTATATTCCTCAAGCTGTTGTAAAAAATAACAGTAGCTCTGTATGAGAAATGACAACAATCAAGTTACTAATCTAACTTGAAAAAGAAATATATATGATTGGATACTAAGCTATGATGGTTTAAGGGGTTCGACTGCAAGTTCAATGTATGACAAGACAAGCGTAGTCGAGAATACATCTGTATACATGAATGTCCTTAATTATTCAATTTTCTTGCATCACAAGTTTTTCCTGATTTTCTGTACTAATTTGGATATATAGAATTCAAAGTTCCTCCAATTTGTGTCAAAGATGAGCCGTGGTGAAATCACTATTGAGGACAATCAATTCAAGCCTGCTGGAATTTCTGCACCTGGAGATTGGGCAGCAGAATATGAGCAGCAGCACAGTGGGGGCAGATCCTGGGCTGACCAATTTTCGAATGAACAGGCAAGTACAGACTTTCTAAAGACACCATGAACAAAAGTAAAAAATGTTCAGGATTTTTGCTTGCTTAGAACATTCCTGCTTCATTTCCTTTTACTGATAACGGATCACAGTCTCCAGTCAGCCAAAATCTTATCTTATTTTACCATTCAGCTTTCTCAAGGACCACATGGCTGGGCAAATGAGTTTGCTACTGAACGTGGGCAACAAGGATCGGCAGAAGATGAGTGGGTGAATGAATTTTCCAAGTTAAATGTCAATAACTGGTCCGATGAATTTGAGCGTCAGGTTGCTGATGGAGTGCTTGGCGATTCTTCTGGTGATAACTGGGCCAATGCATATGATGAGTAAGTCCACCATAAAAAATTTGGGGGATGTTAAATTTTTTATTTTCATTTCTGTTGCTTGTTCGATTTACATTCTTTTAGCTTTGTTTTGTCTTGGTCTGTCCATGCATATGTATCAATGATCATCGTAATTATATCTAAAGTGGACTTGTTAACATATTTGTCCTTTTAATGCACCATTTTTTTGCCTCAGTAGGGACCTCTTTTTGTAGAGTATAGTTGCATTTAATCTGATTCTTCTAAACCAAGTCTCCTTTTAAACTTACTTGTACAATGACTTTCTACTCTCTTCTTTTATTGATATGAGGTCTTTCTACTCTAAAAATATACAGAATAATTTTGTTTGAATGAACTTGGAAATGTGCTTGTTTTTGCAATCCGCACTTTTGCTTGTGTTGTTCTCTTTCTGGAAATTATGGTATCAAATTCACCCATGGACAGGAGTGCATTGCAGGGCATGAATTACATTTGTAGGTTGTCATTGAGTGTTAATACTTCACTGCATGTGCAGCCATAAACAATGAGTGTTGTGTGATCTCCTCACTAGCATGTCCTTGTATGTAATTATTTTCCTTTTTACGAGCATGTCATATATGAGGACATGTTTCAGCTTGGATATAAGAATTTTTATTATAGTTATGCATGTTAAGTTTCTTGGATATAAATCCGGTTCAACCTGCAGTTATCTAAATGAGCAAGCAGCACTTAAGCAGAAATCAGACGCGTCAAGAGGAGTATACGTGTTCTCTGATTTAAATCCTTATGTTGGCCGTCCTAATCCTCTGAAGGAAGGGCAGGAACTTTTCCGGAAGGGGCTTTTAAGTGAAGCAGTTCTTGCTTTGGAAGCTGAGGTTCTGAAGAACCCAGATAATGCGGAGGGTTGGAGATTACTTGGTATAGCTCATGCAGAGAATGATGATGATCAGCAGGTTGATATGTTGGACTTGCTACCTCTGTTTTTCCCTTTTTTGGGCTGTACATAAATTTGTGCTGCTTGAATTTCTTGTTGTATATTTTCATGATTTTATAACTAGATATTTGTGAAATCTATGAGAAATATCCTTAAAATTTACATTCAACAGTTAAAATTTATGAGGAAGCTATTTCAATATTTATAAATAATTACAACTCTGATAATGTAATCTATAATTTCATTGTTTTCCTCCATTTATTACCGCTAAGACTATTCCTCTTGTTTCAGGCAATTGCAGCCATGATGCGTGCACATGAGGTTGATCCAACAAATTTGGAAGTTCTTCTTGCTCTTGGTGTGAGTCATACAAATGGTTAGTAGCTAAAGCTTTGAAGTTCAAAATAGAAGTCACAGCTTCCCCTTTGTTTGACTGGGCTTGTTAATCGTAATCGTCATATTGTGGTCATAGAGGTCATATATAGATCTCTCATATTCTATAGTCATATATTCTTATATTTCTATAGGAATTTATGCTCACACTATGTTTTACCTCCAAAATATATCGTGTGTTCTAGCAATAATTAATGTGGATAAATGAATTTCACTTTTGTTCATAAAACTTCCAGAGCTGGAGCAGGCAGCTGCACTAAAGTACCTGTATAGTTGGCTACGTCATCATCCTAGATATAGCGCCATATCCCCTCCAGATCAGCCCGAGAATTTGTATTATGCTGATGTAAGTGTCTACGCGGACTGCAACATGCACATGAATGTGCATAAACTATTATGCATGTTCATGGTGTATCCTTAGTTGTCTGTATATGTTATATATCTTCTGCGATAGATTTTCTCATGGTTTGCTTTGTGGCTGTATAGGTGGCTAGGTTATTTAATGATGCAGCTAAACTCTCTCCCGAAGATGCTGATGTACATATAGTTCTTGGGGTGCTGTACAACTTATCTAGAGAATACGACAAAGCCATTGAAGCTTTTCAGACATCTTTGAAACTCAAACCACGAGATTATTCGCTCTGGAATAAGCTTGGTGCAACACAAGCTAATAGTGTTCAGAGTGCTGATGCAATTTTAGCTTATCAACAGGTGATAGTTTATGTCCGGTAACAGTGGTGGTTGATGACGTAAATAACTTGGACGTGGCTGTAAATAATAGCATCTGGATAAGGCATCCTTTTCTGGTGCCATTTTAAGATAAATAGGTGTACACTACACATTGATGAGAAAGTGTAAATGTAGATAAAGCTTGAAATTGTAGCTGGTGCTTGACATCCATTACCACTAGACTGGAGCACATGACATGGAGTTCTCTAAGTCGGGAGTAATCAATAAAATTTGAAAATAGAATTTATTATTTTTTATTGCAGCAATTATTTAGCTTATTTGCATCTCATGAAATTGCATGTTGAATTTTAAAAACTAGAAAGGTATAACTCACCAACTACTGTTCAACCTTTCTTTAGTACCCATGGATTATTTTTTGTTACTTTTTAACTTACTTTGTGCTTATCTGCTTGTATGTTTGTCTTTCAATTGTAATAATCTTTCACGCCTCATTTCCCTACCTTCAAAATGCTTATTTAATATCTCCAAAGGGTAAAATGTTTTAATATTTTTAATTTTTTTGGCTTTCAGGCTCTAGATCTAAAGCCTAATTATGTCCGTGCATGGGCAAACATGGGAATCAGTTATGCCAACCAGGTATGGTTAAACTTCACTTATGACATTGCTCCTAGTTTACAGTAAAGAACTGTTGGTTGGAAAATTAATGTCTATGGCAGTGAAGCAGCATTAATGTTTGATCACAAGTTCTGATGAGCAAAACCATATAAATATGTAATGCTTGATGATGAGTTCTGATCAGCAAAACCATTGAAGTGTAATGCTTGATGACAAGTTCTGATGAACAAGATTTTTCTTTCTGTATTCTAGAAACAAATGTGAGTGAGACCTGTCATTTTCTTCATTGTTAATGTGATCTAATTTGATCATCAAAGTGAAGTTTTAGAATCCCATACTTTATACTCTACTTATTTCACTTCTTTCATTTTGGAGTTTCATGCATTGGTAACCAACCTCGATATGCAAACTTTTCAATTGCTTTGCTCTCTCAGCTTATGCTTGCCCATACCCTTCCGTGGGCTTGGTGTCAAATCCTTTTGTCTAATAAGGCAACTCAATCAGATACATCTCTCTCTCTCTCTCTCTCTCACACACACACACACACAGAGATACACGTCTTCTTAAACATGTCATGTATATGAATTTACATAAATAGAAAATTAGAAATACATATTCAGCCATCAGATATCCTGATTAACCTATTCAGATCTTGGTGCTTTTCATTATTCAGCAATAAACACTGAAGTCTGATGGTTCCTTTAGCATTATATTTGATACTTGATTTACTTATAATGTAATCTGCTCAGGGTATGTATGAGGACTCTATCCGTTACTATGTCCGGGCACTGGCGATGAACCCAAAGGCGGATAATGCCTGGCAATATTTGAGAATATCATTGAGGTAAGCAGCTTATATAATTCTATTAGTTAATTACTAAGAACATAAACTGTACACACTACACCTTTCAGCTGTGCCTCGCGGAATGACATGTTGGAAGCTTGCGACTCAAGGAATCTCGACATCCTGCAGAAAGAATTTCCCCTTATATAAATTTATCCATCCCTGGACTAAGCAGTGCCAACTTCAGATTCACCTCTCCCTTGTAAATTTACATGACCTGTCTCGGTTCCATAACCAGCTCAAAGTCTAAAGAGATGGAAGATCAACCAATGAGTTGGTTTTCCAGTAAAACTGCCTGAGGCAAATTATGGTATGGTTGAGGATAATACAGTTAGAAACGTGATCATATTTGTTGTATCATTATAGTTTAATTATTTGCAATAAATGTATAACTAAAGTCTCATTGATTTAAAAAGGGCTAGAGAAATCAATTTCTTTACATATCTAGGTTGCATATTAATTCATGGATTTTGCATATATAAGGATCTGTCTGGTCAAAGGTTACTATGATCAAATGGACTTGTTTACTTTAGTGGATAAGGGTTGTTGAGGGCGGATTACAAAATTTATCAGTTTTATCTAATGCGCAATCTGAGAGAGAGAGACAGAGAGAGAGAGAATCTATTCTAGTTTATCTCTCCAAAATCATTTGAGTAGGACAATGGTACCGATTAAAGCAGATGAGAGTGCTCCTTTGTTCCATTTTATTTTCAATATAGGGTAAAGAAGTCCAACCTTTACTTTGGAGATGTCCCTATACTCCAGTCCTGCATCTCCTATTTCTCCCTACCAATCTATACGTATATGCCTGCATTTCTATTTTAATCATCACTATTATTTCCCTCGACATCTATCAAGTTGCATAATCGCAGCAGAAACAAATCTTGATTATACAAGATTGGCATACCTCATAACAATTGGAAATCATCTGATTTTTTTTTATTTTTTTTTTAATATTCTAGTATGACATCTGAATCTTTTAAACTCACAAATTAGCTTGAATAATTTGGACTATCTATGAGACTAACTTTGGGGCGGCGGCCATCATATATTGTGTATCATCCATGTAAAAGTAGCACGGGTTTATAAATATATAGAATGATAGTCAGTGTTTTAAAAACCGGATCGAACCGGCCGGTTGGACCGGTTCGGCCGCGAGCCGGTGTGTTGTCCGGTCTGCTTCGGTCATAAAAACCACCAACCTATTGAACTAGTGCGAACCGAAAAAACCGGCTGGTTCGACCGGATATTGGTGACCGGTTGAACCGGTTTTTTGATTTTTTTAAAAAAAATTCAAAAATGATATTAATTTGTGCTTGATAGAAATTGACCAATGTGAAGATATAATATATTTTATCCATTGGGCTATAAGAACTTATTTGATATTTTATGAAAATTAAATATTCTTATATATAAAACATCGAAAAAAATTTATCTTCAATATCTCATAATTTTTACAAAACACATGATTATTTTTATCTATTTTCTTTATCAACTTCATTTATTAATATTTTTAACTCTTAAGAAATGATGGTATATATTAAAATTATATGCAAAAATTAATTATTAATTTCAAAAACG
>JAYDZE010540313.1:0-14671 GCA_034509125.1 Monilaria moniliformis
TTGATTTTACCAAACAAAGGATTTGGAATTGAATTATAATACCAAAACTTCAAATTCAATTCCATATAATTATAATTTCAAATCAATTCCAAATCTATTTTACCAAACGGACTCTTAAAGTTATTCTTGTCATACTAGCTAGTGAATTTCAAAATCTTTCAATTATAAGTAAAATTAAAATGAAGAAAATTCCTCTATGAATATCAGACTTGAAGAGCAAACATGATTATTAATTACTTTGTTCTTGACCATTCCAAAATTTTAGATCGACTAAGAATAGTTACACTTGGTCCCATCAAGATAGTCCACTTTTATTTTCACACATATTAAATTCTTTGAGAAAAATATAATTATTCTATTTTATCCTTATTTATTGTCTTCACAAATATTAAATAAAAGAAAGTTTTAAAATAATTCAATGGACCATATTTTTACGATATTCTGAAAAAAGAATAGAGAAGAAATTTCATGATAATAATAAAGCGGATAAGTGAGGGAGGGTAATAATGGTGAAATCACAAAATCGGAATATTTATGGAATTAGCATCTCCTTTACCAATTGCACCTTATTCGTGGTAAATTCTCAACTTGTCCACCTATATAACTAACGCAACTAACTCTATAAACCTAGTGTTTCCTCCCCTCCACCGTTAATTAAACAAATATACTACCTGCCGCCATTAATGTACACTAAGTCACAAAAACTGTGTTAATCCAAGGCTCATAATCATGTTTTCCATTAACATATTTATAATTTTATTGATATATAATTGTATTTGGATCTAAGTATAATGTCATATGATTACAGACTTGGTGGTTTCACAAGACATCCCCATACACATAGATGCATTTGATAAGAGCAACTAACTTGTTATAATTAGTTTCCTTCTCTATTTTATAAATCTTATTTTGAATTAGCTAAAAAAATTATGATATCAATTAAATATTTTAAGATCGTACCTAAGAATATTTTAAGGGATTATTTGATTTATTTGGAATAAAAATAAGATGGAAGCCAAATTGATGTTGATGTCGTTGGAGGGTAAAAACAAGAGGAGGACAGCCCTACGCAGCTACGCTATAGGCTGAAGCTCAACAGGAAAGTACTGTTGCGCGGAACGACTTTTACCTCGTTTAAAACCTAAAAAGTGCATAAATTACAGGCACGCCGTAACTTTTTTATTCCTCTCTCTCCTTCCGGTTTTACCGCCGCGGCAACAGATTCTTCCCACTTTCTGTTTTCCTTTTTGAATGAATGAATTAATTAATTAATAAACCTCCCTTTAATTATAAACTAAGGAAAAAGGAAAATGACACGTAAGCAATGCAGAAAATAACAAATCTGGTTTAGGAGAGAGGAATAAAGGAGACGTACGCACACCTATACATACATAACTATTCCATAATATTAGTCGTTAGATCTTTCTTCTTCATTCAGTCCTCACTGCCCGATTATTTCTTATGTATCTATTTATTTATCGATAAAAATTCCTTTCAGGAACTCCCTATTCTTCCTGGATTCTGTTTTATATACCTCAATTTAGCACTTATCTATGAATTCAAGGCCGGAAAAATCAATGCAGTAGGCTTTCGCTGTTGCGATCCAGCTGCTTCGGATTCTGCGGTTTAATGTAAGTTTTGCCATGGCTGACTGCTTCGCGTTTCGTGATTATTCATTACCGCATTGATTGAAAGCAGGGATAGGCGTGTGTTTATGCGTGGAATCGTTTGCTGTTTGTGTGTGTGTGTTTTTTCTTTTTCTTAGCTTTTTGAATCTAACGCAATGCGAGATCTGATGAAAATTTAATGGCATTGATGAATTTCTCCTTTTATAAAGATTGTAAATGTAGAATGTGTGAACCGGAGGAATGTTGTACTTGTGATCTAGTTTCACTAATGGAATTTGGTCTTTCAATGTCTTATGAGTTATGACGCTAGCATAAATATGCTGTTGTTGTTGTTTGTTCTGTTTTTTAATAGATGTATCGTCTGAATTTGAGCTGTTTTCTGTTAAGATTGTTTTGATGTCTTGACTATTTCTCATTAAACTTGACTTTGATAATTTGATGTAATTGTTATCTTAGCTAGTTTGAGGCATCAATTGGCAATAAAACAGTTGATCGCACAGGGATGACCCCCTTCTAGTAGAGGCATTTGCAAGATTCAGTTAGATCTATTCCGCAACTAAAAAACTGAATAATGTAGACGGGGAAGGAGATAAAGAATTTTGACAATACTTTTTAATGTCCTTTTTATATTATAAGAACGGTCTCAATATTTACTTCCATCTGCAAGTTAAGAGTTTTGTGTGCAACTAGATGAAAATTAACTTTTGAAGACTTAGGACGAAGATAGCTTTGGGATAGTTTAACAATTAACATTCACTTTCTCGGCATAGATAGTTCTTGGACAAAATGTTGGGAATTGTTTTATTTGACTGTTTGCATCCTAATAAGTAACAGCCGATACCTTTCCAAAAAAAAAAAAAAATAGCCCATAGGTCTTGTATCTGGCTTTACGCATTTCCTAATAATAATCTTTTGAGCATTAGATTATGACTTATAAATTTGTTACTAATACAATTGTTTCGTTGTTAATGTAGTGCAACTTGGGCATCACTAATTCTCTTTGCGAATCAGGTGACTTGAAGATCTAATTTCCTCTCCTTTGAACTATACATCTTGGTCCTGGCGGCAATGTCAGGTGAGTGGCTAATTAGCTGCTGCTTTTTTCTTAATTTGAATGCCTATTATATAATCCATTATCAAAAGACAAAACAAGCTTTCCAATAATGTTTTTGGCTTTTGACTTTTTCAATGTGCTAGGCCTAGATGGATTTGATAGTTATGACGAAACAAGGGAGAGGAAGTCAGACTGTGAGAACTCTGATGATGAGAGAAGGAAATCAAAAATCGGGGCTTTCAGGAAAAGAGCTATAAATGCTTCAAACAGGTTTACTCACTCTCTCAAGAAAAGAGGTAAAAGGAAAGTTCACTTTGGCTTGCCTTCCATTTCCATTGAGGATGTACGCGATGCAAGAGAGGAGAGTGCTGTCTGTGACTTGCGTCAAAAACTCCTAGATAGGGAATTGCTGCCCTTGAAACATGATGATTACCATACTTTGTTGAGGTGCGCTCTTCTCTGGTTTGACTCTCTCGATCAGATTGTAATAAGATTCCCATTCGATGGCATAGATGAATTCAGACTTCAAAACATTTGGGACTGTTACGGTTGACAGTTTGTAGTTATTGGATCCTAACATCTTCAACCTTTCAAGAGTTGTCACACTTTTTGGAACTTGGCTATTAGTCCTTACTCATTTTGCCTGGATATTTTGAAATTAACCCCTTTTTTTGGATGATGATAATTGATATATACATGATTGATCAAAGCAAATCAAGCATTGTGTTTCATTTTGTTTGATGCATGAATTTGTATTTCTTTTTTTGGGTTGTGTGGTGCTAATTTATGACTATAGGGAGAAGTTTCCATCAATATTTACTAGTCACTTTCACTTGATCTTTGAAGTCTGTTTGTTCGTTGAATAAATTAGGTAGTTAAGTGGGGAGGCTGGGGTAGGTCATTGCCACTCCCCCATCTTCACCATGTCATACAATGTTGCTCCATGTTTTCTTTTGCTGCAATAACCTAACTGTTAAGGCTATTGATTTGTGATACAGATTCTTGAGAGCAAGAGATTTCAACATTGAGAAGACCATCCAGATGTGGAAAGAAATGCTGCAATGGAGGAGAGAATATGGAGCAGATACCATATTGGAGGTATGTGGTTTACATGATCAAGTAGAAATGCAGTTCTGAGTGGATATCTCCTCACTCTCTCGTACATATATGTCGCCATTCAGAGGGGGGGTGGGGGGTTAACGACAGTGTCATCCTTTGGTGATAAAATGTGTAATCATTTACTTCAGGACTTCAAATTTACAGAACTGGAGGAAGTCTTACAATGTTACCCCCAAGGATACCATGGAGTTGACAAAGAAGGCAGACCTATATACATTGAAAGGCTTGGGAAGGCCCACCCTGGCAAACTAATGTGCATCACTTCTATTGAACGGTATTTAAAATATCATGTTCAGGAGTTTGAGAAGGTTATATATGAGAAGTTCCCAGCTTGTTCTGTTTCTGCAAAGAGAAGGATATGTTCATCCACCACAATTTTGGATGTACAAGGCCTGGTTAGTCGATCAACTTTGAAAAAAAATTAGTTTCTGAAAATTTTCTTGTGTTCTGCAAATAAAAGACTTCCATCCTGTGTTTGCAATAATTGACTTCTCATCCCACTTCTTCATGTTCCAAATACTGATTTAATATAACATGAAGAGCATCCTTTTCTATAGCGATAACCAGTAGGGGCTCTGAATGGCAGGAAACTCGGGAATTTGTTTTCTGGTTTTATCTTACTTTTCTTCTCTTCATATATGTTGACAAACTGTGAAATTAGATTTTGTTGGTCTAGAATAACATCAAGGATGGTGATTTCAGGGGATAAAAAATTTCACCAAGACTGCTACTAGTTTACTGGCTTCCATGACAAAGATTGATAATAGTTACTACCCAGAGGTAATCATCATTGTTGTCATCATCTGTCATTATTATTAACAACAAGAATCTCAATCCTCTTTTTTTTTTTTGAGACTATTTATGAGAGCCCTTTTAAGTCTTTCAACTTATATATGCAGACTCTTCACTCTTTGTACATTGTTAATTCTGGAACTGGATTCAAGAAGGTTCTCTGGCCTGCTGCACAGAAGTTTCTAGATGCAAAGACTCTCTCTAAAATCCATGTAAGGATATGCATCATCCTTTCTTGCCTTATATCTGTTTGTCCTATTTCCATTGGCCTATATATTAATCCAAATATTCTTTGCCAAACAGGTTTTGGACACCAAGTCTTCAGGAAAGCTACTGGAAGCTATTGATCCATGGTTTAATTTTCTCTTCTGTGTCACCTCATACATGGTTTCCTACAAAATGTCATCTAACAATTTCTTACTTTATTCATAGTCAATTACCTGACTTTTTGGGTGGAACTTGCACTTGCAATACTGAGGGAGGTTGCCTAAGGTCTAATAAGGGTCCATGGAATGATCCAGAAATACGAAAGGTTAGTATGATTATGAGTAGTTCGCGTACTTGCTATGTGCAAGTTGTAGAACATTGCTTGAGGTGTCGAAGTCTGTCTATCTGTAGGTTATGTACAAATGCAAATAATTGCCCTTTTGTAGGTTCTGTGCAATGCAGAAGCAGCTCTTGTCAGGCACATTGCAAAATCAGCTAGTGACTCATATATTCAAATCCGTCAATTGAAGGTAGTTGGCGTTTCTTTTTATAACTCACATTTTTCAGTTTCTGCTATGCCATGTGTAACATTTTAGTGCATCAAATTATCAGGGTAGATGCGGTGATATATCTACGCTTGAATCATGGTCTGATGGTGATGATCCTTGTTCTCCAACAAGACTAAATAGCTCAGTGAATTCAAAACTGGCTTCTGTTCATGAAGAAGTGAGTCTGATACATGCAAATCATTATTAGTTATTCTAAAATACATCACAGGACAATAAAGTAAACAGAATTATGGTGTTATACTTTAGTACCTCACCCCATCTCTCTCGTCTTCCTCTCGCTCACTTTGTACATACCAACTCAAATATATGCACCTATCATGTCATGTAGTCATCGTGGGATATTTATTTGGTAGCAATGCGGTGTGGTTGCCTACTCATGCATAAATTGACGAATTTGACTTTTTTCAGGTCAGAACATCAGATACACGTACCTATAATAGTTCCGGTGAGTATTTTAGTGCAGTGGGCAGTGATGGAGATGATGAGTATGGACAGGATAATGAGTCGGTATATATGAACAATGTAAGAAATAGAGATGCTGATGCAAGACCAAGTATGAAAGGTTTGTCCTTCTCCGTAATGTAGTCCTTTTGATGTGTGGTGCATGTTAATTAGCTATCACTCGTTCCTTTTTTCTTATTTCCTTATTCATCCCTTTTAATTTAAGGGTGAGTTCTCTTTAGTTGTAAATTTATTATGAAAAAAAGAGGGATACAAAATTTATCTCGCTTTAAATTCCTCTCCTCTTTTCCATCATTTTTTATAAAAATGAATTTCACCTTTTGTAATTCCTCCTTTTCACTCCAATGAGGGATAATATTATCAATGAGGTATTGTATTGTTGTGATAATATTCTCCGTCATTGGAGAGAAAATTAGGAATGCGAAAGGGTGAATTCTTTTTTTGTAGAAAATGATGGAAAAGAATGGAGGAAATTAAAAGAAGGCAATTTTCTTATCCTTTATTTTCTTATGATAAATGTACAACCAAAGAGAATGCATCCTAAGTAAATCATGACCTTTTTCTTTTACAGTATAGACTTGGTTGTGACTATCTTTCTTCTTGCTAACTGATAAAGCATAGGGATGCACTTTTTAGGTTTTCTGTGCTTGAGAATCTGCCATCTTTTCTCTTCACTTTCTCCAATTATAAAATATACATAATAAAAATCTTTACACGGGCATCTCCACATTGTGGATACTGGATGTTAAGTGCTGTACATATAACTGACAGCCACTTCCTCATCTTTGTGTTAAAGCTGGAAAGAATTTCTATTTCAAACTATGTGATGCAGAGTATATATTGTCTTTTTATTCCCACTAATTAATTATTTTAGCCATATGCCCTACTTTTTTTGCTTAAGATTGTGTTATGGGATTGTGTCAGGTACCATAAACCATAAGATGAAAGTTGTGAAGAGAAGTTTCTATTATATGTCGAGACCGTTAATGTTTTTACTGGTCAAGCTTTCACTATTTGTCCAAAAGATACCTATTGAATATTCGAGGAGACAGAGCAATGTTTATCCACCAAATATTTTGAGGAGTGACCCTGAACCAAAAACCAGCCCTTATGTCTACGAGAAATCTGTTAGAAAAGAGGAGATGGTTCGCCCTTGTGTACAGCGTCTCCAAAGACTTGAAAGTTTGCTGGAAGAACTGAACAGCAAACCTACGGAAATTCCAGCCGAGAAGGACCAAATTCTTCAGCAATCTCTTGATAGGATCAAGAACATGGAATGCGACCTTGAGAAAACAAAGAGGGTAATCATCCACCAGGTTTCATCGTTACTTGCTGAGCTTTGGCTGGCATGAATTAACTGAATCTTTTTATTTCCAGGTGTTGCACGCGACAGTGGTGAAGCAGCTCCATATTGCAGAGTTTCTGGAGAACATGCGAGAGTCTGAGTTTCAGGTAAGTCAATTGGCCCAGCAGGGCATGCGCTTCATTAATTTCACATTTGGACTGTAATTTGGACTGTGTTTGCAGAAACGAAGGTTTTTCTGTTAAATGCGGGAATGATTGAGGAATGTGTATCGGTGTGGTAATGCAGCTCGGGTTGAGATTTCGTATTTGGCAGAATGCAGTTGATCGCTGTGGAGTGGACAGCGTATACATTTGTACATAAGTTAGTTACTTGAGCCGAGAAGGGTTATCTGGCCAGAACACAGCTTCCTCCGTGGAACTAGGTTAGGCTCTCATTTCTCAGTATATAATGTCGCCAAAGAATAGTAGGGGGCAAACATGTAGAATTGAAGCAGTTTTGATCAAGATGTTACTGCTCTACTAATATTTATATATCCAGTTTGAGGAAAGATCCGTCCTTTTCTTTTCTTTTCTTTTCTTTTCTTTTTTTCTTTTTCTTTTTCTTTTTTAACTAATGAAAGCTGTCGTGCACACACTACAGCTGCAACATACGTAAGATAGAGTTGAGGCTTCCACGACGTGGATATTGCATTCTTAGCTATTGGTTCCCAATTTTTAGCTATAACAGAAAGGGAACCCCCACCCCTGAATATGAAGCACTTGGAGTACAGATAAAAGATTAAAACGAAGACAAAATATTAGTACAAACATATTGACGCACGGTTCATCACAAAGCAATTAGTTAATTCTATGCCTAATTGAATTGATCCAGTTAATTTAATCTATTTAGAATTTGATTTCATAATCTCGTTGGCTCCAATTTCCAACTAAAACATTTAGTTTAGCACATATAAATTAATTGAAGTCCCAATTAACTAATCAACCAATTAGCCTCTATTAATTAATTGACTTCCAACTATTTAAATCAGTGTAACGCTGCAAGGAACAATTGACTTTTTCCTTACTGATATGATAGAATTATTAATAATACATATTAATTTATAATTTCACATAAATTGTGACAAAAATGCAAACGCCAGAATATAAATGGTACTTAAATAGAGTTGGTATAGACACGGAAACGCAGGAAAAATGAGTTTTCGCAACTGGCAGTGGGCTGTCTGGCGCTCCATGTTCCCATTTCTCCTTATAAATTTAATAAATAAAGGGGAATAACATTTCATAAAATTTCCATCCAACATCTTTCCAACTACGCTACCTTAATTATTATGCTCTCAGCTTATTTATTGCATATACCGGAAATCTAGAGAGAGAAAAAGATCTGCAACAAAACTACCGTTTCGCTCTGAACCAGTTTTATGGCATTGTGCCTACACAAATTCGTTTAATTGGATCTCCAAACCGATCCATCTAAACCACAACGATGCTGAATTCAAGTCAGACAAAGTTCTATTTGATTCTGTTTGTCTGTCTCTCGCTTTCTACCTCTCTCTGCGCTTCCACTTTCATTTCAGGTTTTCAGGATTCTCTTTTTTTTTTTTTTTGGATATTGGTGTTATGTTGGTTGAAATTATGTACTTTACTGATTGTTGATCCTCTCTTGTTAACTGACGCAGACGGTATATTTGGATCTTCAGTTTTGAGTGAGAGGAGGCTCCTTCAAGCTAAGAAATGTAGGTTTTTCACTCTCTTACCCTTAATTCTTCCATTTTTTAAGATTTTGTTATTTATGGTAAGTTGGAAGTGTTTTTTTAAATTTTGACGAATCTGTTGGTCCCTTTTAATAGGTTCAAGGGAAAAATAGCTTAGAAATGGGGAGAAATATGTTTTGCCAGCGAATTTTGCCAGTTTTTAAAATTTTGCAACCTTTTTCTTTTTAGTTACAGGATGTCAACCAAGATTTGCGAAATTTTCAGATTGCAATCCATACTTTATTTTCTGACGCATTTTAAAATGTTATATTTCACGTTTAGCTTGTTTCTTAAGAACTAAATATGCATTGCAGCTTGAATTTTCTCCCTCCTAACATAATTTAGCATGAATAGAATCCAATAAATCGTAGAATAGGTGAGTGATTCTTCAAGAATAAATTTGGGACGAACGTAGTTATTTTTGCCTAATTCACCGAATTGATGAATTTTGGTGCCAAATTTTGATGGGAGAGGAAAATGTGAGTGGCTTTAACTGTTTAGTCCTTCAAATACAATCCAAAATGTCGAAAACAACCTTGAGAATGCAATCTGGTAAAATAAATGGCCGGAAATTAAGCATAAGTAGCAATATGTAGAATTTGCGAAGCTTAGTTTGGTTTTTTATCAACAAAAATTAGGTTATGTAGTTAGAAACAAGCATAGTTCGATTCTTACTCGCATAGTCTGGGTGGCTAACAATTTGTCCCTATTAGACATAATACATGAAAATTTAAACAAAGATGGATTTGAATATTGTCGTTGTTGCATCATTCTCTGGCTAAACTATTTTGAAGTGAGTACTAAATTACACTTGGAGCTGAGTTTCTTTGATCTGCTGGATAATGTTTAAGGGAGAAAGCTGTTTCAATGTTTGATTTTTCCAAATGCCACTTCATTGAAATGCATGATAAATTGCTTTAGAGCTTTCATGAAACCCTGTGCCCAAAATATCTAATAGTTTGTAGCTGCTACAATATTCTGCTAATTTGACGGATGTTAATAGTGCTAATTCAAATTATTATTGACCAGTTGCACATTTTAAGCCTGGCTTTGCACTCTTGCAATTCTCTGTTGAGAGGGTACGAATTGCCCCTTTACAAAACCTCCATTGTTATGGAAGCGGTATATTTGGGTTACTGGCATAATCCACTCATAGGAAACTTGCTCTTTAGCTTTTCTTCCCAAGAATCCCAATGTAGTCACAATCTCAACGTAATCACAATTTCTAGCTCAGTAATGCGGTTTAGTCAATGGAATATGCACGTCTAATCTGTTTAACATGAAGGGTATTGTTCCTTTATTTTGTATCGAACAATTCTGTGTAATTGAGTTTGACCTGATGGTTAACAAATCTGCGCTGCAGCATGCCCTGTAAACTTTGAGTTTCAGAACTATACTATCATCACCAGCAAATGCAAGGGGCCTCAATACCCACCAAACTTGTGCTGCCCAGCTTTGAAGGAGTTCTCCTGTCCATTTGTGGATGAGTTGAATGACTTATCCAACGACTGTGCTTCTACGATGTTCAGCTATATCAACCTTTCCGGGAAGTATCCTCCTGGCCTATTTGCTAGCGAGTGCCGTGAAGGGAAGCTTGGCCTTGAATGCGATGCGCCACCTCCAGGATTTTCACAAACAGAGAAATCTAATATTAACAGTGGAATTCAGATGGAATACAAGTTGGTGCCTGCCACGGCCCTCGTCCTCATTCTGTCGCTTCTATTTGTTTGAAGGTTTGCACGGTAACTCTGTATTCTTTAGTTATATTTGTTGTGAGATTCAAATTACTCCTAATGTTAAAAGGAAGTCGTTTTTTTTTAATTATAAATTTCCACGTCGTTAGTTGTTGTCAAGCAGTGCGCTTTACTATTTTTGTAATAGGTTTTGATTGAGGATGAAATTAAGGTGCGGAGTCCAGGCTGGACTTGGTTTGAACTTTAAAGTGCGTTTAAGAAAAAACTTTTACACCAATAAAGGATTCTTCGTTTGTTGGTTGTAGCTGGAGCACAAGGGAAACATGCCCAAGTTACTTGCATATCACGTTATTATACTTTTTCTGTCTACTAAAATAGTCATATTAGTTGATTATACGAGTTTTAATATGTAATTGATAAAAGTAAGAGAGAGAAAAAGTGATTGGACTGAGAAAAAGTGATTGATGTAATGTTGTTGTGAGAATTTTTAAAAATAGAATGAGACTAATTTTGATGAACGGATTAAAATAAAAAAAATGATTATTTTTAGTGGACTGACTAAATAGAAAATCATTACATAGTCAAGTTCTTGTCATTCCAACATTAATTCTTCTTTCAAAAGGGGTCTGTACTTTATAATGAGCATGCAGTTTCATTTATGTTGGATTTGGTTTGTTGTAAGATAAGGGTCCTTAGATTATGTGTACTTTATAATGAGCATGCAGTTTCATTTATGTTAGATTTGGTTTGTTGTAAGATAAGGGTCCTTAGATTATGTTAAAAGAAAGGATTGGTCAACAATTTGGACACATCAAACTAATTTTATTGTAAACCTTAAATGGTGATGATGATTGCAAAAAGTTTGAAGAATGGTCATATTTTGTAAATTATATGAATATTGCAAATAAAATCACCGACCATGATCCAATTTACAATTAAAACATCATTTTCAAGTGTTTGAAAAAAATACAGTATGTATTAATTTGTTACGATTAGCTCCACCCAAATTAATCCACACGGATTAAAAAAGGATAAATTGACAAAAAAATCACGAAATTTGGTCAAATTCTGATCGATTCTGTTAAAAAGAAAGGAAATCAAAATCAAGCAAGATCAAATGTTAGAAGGAAATAAATTGTAATCTTAAATTAGATGAGTAGTTTCCATAAACATTTTGTAAACTTCTCCCTAATGTTATGTACACAATAAGATGAAATACACATAAATTCTTCCTGATACTTTTTAAGATGGTATTAGAGAATGGTTCAGAATTTACAATAGGGCTCAGAAATCTTTCATCATAGCCCAAAATACATTCCAGAGCCATTCTCGACCAAGATCCGTAGGCAGCAACACTGCAGACAATGAAAACAGAATGTCAGAAACAAGTGAAACAACAAAAACCTTAGGAAACACCTATGATGAATTACCTGCAACTTGCAAAATTGTTGCCACAAAGTTTGGCAACAATCACAACTTGCAAACCTAACAACCAACCATGAACATCGAACCCATAGATATGGGATTTAAACTCAATGGAGATAATTGTGGGCAGTGCTTATGAAGAGAGAGATCGGGGGACGGAGGCTGACTTCTCACATCTCTGGAGTAACGGCCCCTCCCCACAATACAGACCCAACATTTAGCTTTTGGAAACAGTCCGACCACAGAGTTTTTTCGTGGTTCATAAAAAACCTGGAACAGAGTTAACGGCATATCACAATACCCCACAACCAAAGAACTTTGGGATGGCCTAGCTGTTATGTTCGGGAGCGGCTCAGACTCTATTCAAGTGTTCGACCTCCACCACAAGGCCAACACACTTAAGCAAGGGGATAGTTCCCTTGAAGAATTGTGGAACCAGTTTCAGGGATTGTGGATGACCATTGACCGAAGAAAGCTGAATCCGATGAAGTACCCAGGGGATATTGAAATCCACAACAAGATTGTACATACCCACCGTCTTTTCTAGTTCCTCACGACACTAGACGACCGATATGAACATGTTAAGAATGAAGTTCTCAAGAGAGAACTCCTGCCCTTAGTTGCCAACGCATACGCCATGGTCTAACGAGAGACTGCCAATGCCCAGGTTTTCAAGCCGGTAGCCGGTGATGGGAAGGACTCATCACAGGGCCATAGCGGAGGCGGAATCGGAATAGGACTTGCCACCCGAGACAAGGGCCGTCAAACCCACAATTCCCAGAACAAATGGAGTTGCCAGAGCTAGGAAGACAAGAACCGGCTCATGTGTACACACTGTGGAGGAAGAAAACACACGAAGGAGACATGTTTTCTCCTCGTCGGATACCCCGAGTGGTGGGAATAAATGAAGAGGGCACGGTCAAAGGGAGGTCCTAAGATAGTAGCTGTGGTGGGCGGTGACCGCGCTATCGATACCAGGACGGTGGGAAACAGTGGCACCGGCCATAGTGAAGAAGGTTACGACAGACTGACGGGAAGCAGAGGTAAGGAGACTGATAGGCTCGGTTATATTATGTCGTTAATGAATAAATTAGCCTAATCAAAGAATTTATTTGTTTCCCACTGACCAAAACACTATTTGATTAGTATATGGTAAGAAGGGTGTCAAACCAATGAGAAACAGATGAATTTGTTAAACGTTTTCTACAACCTAAGGGGTTTTGGCGATGCCGCCACGCCTATTTTCACTATTGGGAGAAGACATAATGTAAATGTCATTAAATGTGGGAAACTCACTACCTATCAAATTGAACTTAACAAGATTAAATTTAATTAAAACCTAGAAATAAGACCAACACTTATCATAATCTAAGACAAAAATTGAGAAATCTTCCACCAAGAAACTAAGACAAATAATCTCAAGAAAAGCAAACATGACGAATAAAAGAAAACGAAAATAAGTAAGGAAAACACACGTTCAAATCAAGACTAGGGGTTCTTCAAAGTTTTAAACATCAAAGCTTAACAAATAGGTAATTTATGTAGAATGCTTCAAAATTCACCAAGCTAAAACAATAACTAAACTTGCAAAGTTCCTAAAAATCGACGGAATAGCAAATACTAGAATTAAAACAAGAGAGTAAATTAGTTTTCTTCTCTGGAAGTTGAAATCATATAGTGTTCTCTCCAGCAAATGTCTCATCTTCGTTGAGTATGGATCGCCTGGGCAGTTTGAGTTTGATTCCTAGCATAAGTGAGTGTGGATCTTCATTCTCATTCTTTCCAAAGTGTTCTAAATGTTCATAATATTGTAGAATGATGCAGAGGGTGATTGAATGACGTTCTAATGTGATTTCTCATGTTTAATAGCCTTAGAGGCGGCTAGTTAGGGTTTCCTTTCTTATTTCTTCGGTAAATTTACCGAACTGGCCTTCTAGTCCGACGCGCCACCTTCTAGCCGGGCAGCTTGGCGAATCTTTCCTAGTCTGACTTCTCGCGCCTTACAGATCTGGCGGCGGGTTGATTAGGGTTTATTTATTTCATTCTTCGGCATCAAAGTGACTGAAATGGCCTTCTGGTTCGACGCGTCACCTTCAAGCTGGGCAGTTTGGCGAAACTCATCTGGCTGTTTGCAATTTTTGTCTTCAAAACCCACTTCTTTTACTCTTTCTATGCATTTTCAGCCTTTCAACATCCTTATAGCTCATGTTCTCATTTCTTCCAATATCCAACATATGAACACCTATTAAGTGTAGATTTTTGTCCATTTAAAGATCAATTCGATCATAATTTCTGGCAACAAATAAGTCATATCAAACCTCCTCACACTTGGATGATGCTTGCCCCAAGCATGTGGTAGAGCTAAGCTCTTAAAGAAGATTGTTACTAGAGATTCCCTTACTCGACAGACTCAAGACTCAAGACAAAAGAAAACCAACAAACAAGACACAAAGACTCAAAAGATGCCAAGCACATGTAACATCAACTAACAAAAAGTTTTCCCTAAAAAAATCAAAAGACAACAACCATGCAACATTCAATTTATTTCCCCCTTCCTAAAATTTGATTTAGGTTATCCATTTGTCAAAATAGTCAAGATGTGAATCAAATGCATAAGATTCTCTTCACACATTCTCGCAATAAAGGCACATTCTCTCACAAAAAA
>JAYDZE010540324.1:0-14671 GCA_034509125.1 Monilaria moniliformis
CCTAGACGCATCAGCCTCATGCGTCTTTCGTGGTCACCGAAACGTCTGCGTTTCATTTAAGTGAAAGACGCATTCGCGTGAAGACGCATTTCGGGAATGCGTCTTACCCATTTCCGGAAGAGAAAAAAAAGGTTCCCATTTCGAGAAGCTTTTTTCTAAAATACACTAAATCAAGAATTTTGCCATCTTATATGCGAAAAGAATTTCTAATCAAACATATCAAATGTCTTCGCATAACCAAAAAAAAAACTCATAAACATGCACTTGGATGTTCGTGTTTGTTTAATTGGATTTTATAGCAATTAATTAATTATTATTCTAAAAGTGCTCCTCAAGAAAAAATATTTTTAAAGTGTGCAATGGCCCAATGGGGTCCATCTCTACTATTCTAATACGACAATTTGTAACTTATAATATAGGTAAATATTTTAATCCTGAAAAGAAATGAAAAGGGGGTCCATATAGAATGAACATGTTGATAAAAGCTGAGGCAAAAAAGTGGCTGAAACCAGAAAGTTGGATATATATTTGAGGATTAAAACTAAAACTAGTGCACCTTCTATTCTTCTTTTTCCAAAGGGATCATTACATTCGATTGTAATATAGGCATTGTTTTAGATTCCCTATTTATCAAAAAAAGGTAAAAGAAAAACTAAATTATATAATTATATGCATACAGATATAATCAAATAGTACAAAAACATTAACTTTCTAAACCCCCAAAAAGATTTGAAAGAACAAAGAGAATTGACTTATTTGGATCATCTTAGCTCTACACCTTTTACTTTCTTTTCTTTAGTCTTCATGATGATTGATGATTAACACTAAATGGAGCGGATCCCACCCCTCTCTAAAGGAGGTGTCAAAGGTGGTTGGGCCTGGGCGCCACGAATTGGTTCAATTTTATAATAGATTTTTCAATATTGAATATGATATAACGTCTAATCCGTAGATATTTTAATGAAATAGTCGATGGATGTTGGTATATATGTTTTAATAGATAAAAGAGTGTGAAGTTATATATTTAAAAAAATGACATATTGTTTGCTGATATCAAATAAGATAATTGTTATATATTTTTCATCAATAGAGAGTAGAATTCTTGAACCCAAAAAATCATGTTAGTACAGCCGGTTCCAATTTAGTTGTAAATGAAAGTGTTTTTTTTTTTTTTTTTTACAGATTGGACTAATAAAATTATCGCCCGTAAAATTTACTGATCAGATGCTATATCATATTCATAAACACATTATTTGAAAGTGTTTATGGAATGAATTTATTTATCTACCTCAAAAAAAATTATGGCTAGCCTAGTTGGTCCTTTTGATAGCTCTACCCCGACCCTTCCACAGTTAATTTTAATTAAATTTTATTTATATGTATATTAATTAAAACTTTAAATATTTTTCTCCCTCCTTCCACCCATAAGAGGGGGAAAAGGGAAACGAGAATTTGTATTTTTAAATAGATTTTGCAGGCGTCGATATACATATGAAACAAAAATCAAACAAGAAGATCCAAACAAGTCCAAAAGGGACTGCTTCGAAGTTTTCCATTGACCAAAGTTGAAAAATCGTCAACTTTGTGAAGAAGAGGACGACAGTCGACTCACTTTAAAAATAAATGACATCAATATGTTAAAATTTTGAAGTCATACAATATTCTATTATATTCATAATTTTATCCTCCATGCATAATCGCGAACATAAACGTGAATTCGGCAAAATCTGCAACAAAAGAAGAAAAACAACGATAATGACAACCACGACGATTATTACGATGTGTCCATTGAATATAATGATGATTAACCAAACATTACATTTTAATTTTCCTTTTTATTAAAGAATAGCTTAGGTAGTTAATATGGAATGATCACTTGCAAGTTCAATCAAAATCAAGATTATTACAAGTCATTAGTCAGTTGATAAAAGGCTCAATTCTTGACTTCAAAGACAAAAAGCCAAAGATTATACTAATATTTCTTTCAGGGTCAAAAAGAACATAGGCAAAATAAACACAAACATTAAAGAGTTATATGTATTGATGCAAAAACAACACAGCTACAACAGTAGAATTATGCTCTCATCAAAATCTAATCCTTTTTTTAAGGGTATCATCAAAATCTAATCTTTTTTCAAAGGGTATCATCAGAAATCTAATCTTGATTAGAAACATGAAACTTTGTTGTTGTTTTTCTATAAAAAATTATATTTTCTGTTTTTGACATAGGAAATAAGGGCCCACCTTTTACCTCCTGACCATTAGCATTTCCCAGTATCTTAAAACCACTGAGCAGCAAAAGTAGAGAGCAAAATAAACTCTCAGTCTGTCTCTCTCTCTCTCTCTCTCTCTCTCTCTCTAGAAGGAAAGGAATTTTAACTTAACCATTAATTCCTTGTTGTATAAATTGCTGCTTCTATTTCATAAATATAGGCCCTCCTGCTGACTCCTTCAGCTCTCTCTCTCAAACAAGTCATGGAAGAAGCAGAAGAATCCAATACCAGCACAAAATGCACTCCCAAAACTAGGAGTTTTAGAGAGAGGAGAGAGAGAGCTTACACCTATCACCACCACCACCACCACCACCACCACCACCACCACCACCACCACCACAACCACCTGTTGCAGAATTCCTACAGCTTTGGCTATGGCTTTGGATTTGGCTACCAAAATCAATACCAAAATTTCCCTGCTTTGCTCCCTCTGCCTCCAACCATACCTCTGCAGCTCACAGTCACTTCACCTTTCCCTCAAAATCACACCTTTGGACAGAAATCCCATCTTCGGAGAGGTCTATGTAGTCCTGCTCTTGCAACTTCCTCGGATTACCATGTTAAAGATTTCTCTGCAGGTATAAAAATCACCCAGGTTTAAATTAAAACCCTTTTCTTGTTTTGGTTTTCCTGAATATGGGGTGTTTTCAATCTTTGTCTTTGCTATGTTCTTGTAGCTATTTCATATTGCATGTTTGGTTGCAGCATGTTAACTCATTCTATGCTCAGCAAACAAATTAAAAAGGAATCTTGGTGGTTAGTTCAATCTTACAGACCTCACTTTTCATATGTTGTATATATTCTTGAATTCACAATGTCCTATCACTACTATTGTAGTGATTTTCTGACTAAATAAACATTATGACAAAAAATATTTTTGAGAAAAGAAAAGATTATGACAAAAAAAAAGATTATGACAAAAAAAAGATTGGTACTATGTGAAAGGATATTGGCCTAGTTGATGATTGATGTTGAAGTTTTTGCTTGAGTTTATGTAAATAATGTGATGATTGATTATATAGTTAATTCTTAAGTTGTAGGAAACTTTTTGTGGTTTGATCACTAGAAATTTGCTGCTCAGGTAAAAAAGAAATCGAAAATCCAGTTAGCCTGTGTTATAATAGGAAGGAAAATGGGAGAAATAAATCAGATTCTAAGGCAATGTCATATGCAATAGCAAGAAGGCCAGACTCTGGTGGGGTGGAAGGGAGGGTTATCACTCTTCTTGCTAACCATTTCCTAGTCAAATTCAGCCCGTCCCACCGGGTTTTCCATTACGATGTTGAGATATCTCCGAGTCCCTCGAAGGACATTGCGCGTAGAATCAAGAAGAAGCTGGTTGAGGAGCATCCACGCCTCTTATCTGGTGCTCTCCCGGTATATGATGGCCGGAGGACTCTATACAGCCCCATCGAGTTCCAAGATGATAGGCTCGAGTTCTTCATCAGTCTCCCGATGTCTATAGGTAAAACTTCTGTGGAAGAAGTGGTGGACTTGTCACAGAAGAAGCAGCAGCACAAGATCTTTCGAGTGAATGTCAAGCTCGTGTCAAAGTTGGATGGGAAAGTTCTGAGCAGCTATTTGGATAGCAAAGGAGATGATGCCACACCTCTTCCTCAGGAGTACATTCATGCTCTTGATGTAGTGCTCAGGGAGGGGCCGACAGAGAAGTGCATTGCCTCGGGGAGGTCATTCTACTCGAGTTTGATGGGAGGGGCGAAGGAGATCGGAGGAGGAGCCGTTGCATATAGAGGGTTCTTTCAGAGCCTGAGACCAACACAGCAAGGTCTATCCCTCAATGTGGATTTCTCTGTGACAGCTTTCCACGAGAGCATTGGAGTGATCCCTTATTTGCAGAAACGGTTCGACTTCATGCACGACGTCTGCCAAAGGAAGGCAAGGTGCTTGACAGGCGAAGAGAGGAAGGAGGTCGAGAGGGCCCTTAAGAATATCCGGATCTTTGTCTGCCATAGAGAAACTGTACAGAGATATCGAGTCCATAGCTTAACCGAGGAAGTTACTGAGAATCTGTGGTTTCCTGATAGAGATGGGAAAAGTTTGAGACTTTTACATTATTTCAAAGATCACTATGATTATGATGTGCAGTATAGAAATCTGCCATGTTTGCAGATTAGTAGGAGGAAGCCTTGCTATCTGCCTATGGAGCTTTGTGTGATCTGTGAAGGGCAGAAGTTTTTCGGGAAGCTCTCGGATGATCAGACCACGAAGCTCCTCAAAATGGGCTGCCAACGGCCGTTGCAACGCAAGGCCATCATCGATGGAGTCATGGATGGGCCAGCCGGACCAACAAGGTAAGTGCTGATCTTCCATTTTCTTGCCCTACCTTGGTGAAAGATTGTCTTTTTTATGAGTTTGCCTGTTTCTCGACAGTGGGAGCGTGGCGAATGAGTTCAAGCTGCATGTTGCTAGAGAGATGACGCAGTTGAAAGGGAGAATCCTTTACCCTCCTAAGCTCAACCTCGGACGCGGTGGCCATGTGAGAAATCTGACCCCATCGCGCCATGACCGCCAATGGAACCTCCTAGACAGCCACGTCTTCGAGGGCACGCGCGTCGAGAGGTGGGCAATCATAAGCTTTGGCGGCTCGACTGATCAGAAATCCGGCGTCCCGAAATTCATAAACCAGCTATGCCAAAGGTGTGAGCAATTGGGAATTTTCCTAAACAAGAACACTGTGATTAGCCCTCTCTTTGAGCCAATGCATGTTCTTGCAAATGCCAAAGTGTTGGAATCAAAGCTGAGGAAGATTCACAAGGCTGCCTTTAACAATCTGCAGCTCCTTATATGTGTGATGGAGAGGAAACACAAGGGATACGCCGACTTGAAACGGATCGCTGAGACGAGCATCGGGGTGTTGAGCCAGTGCTGCCTCTACTCGAATCTTGGCAGGCCGAGCTCGCAGTTCCTCGCCAACATAGCCCTCAAGATCAATGCCAAAGTCGGGGGGTGCACAGTTGCGTTGTACAACTCGTTGCCTTGCCAAATGCCGAGGCTCTTCAAGGACGACGAGCCGGTCATCTTCATGGGAGCCGATGTGACTCACCCCCACCCATTGGACGACTGCAGCCCTTCTGTTGCCGCAGTTGTGGGCAGTGTGAACTGGCCGGCTGCGAACAAATACGCATCGCGGATGAGGTCCCAAACACACCGGCAGGAGATCATCCAAGATTTGACATCAATGGTTAAGGAGATATTGGATGACTTCTATGAGGAGCTCTCCCAACTCCCGAGGCGAATCGTGTTCTTCCGCGACGGGGTGAGCGAGACGCAGTTCAACAAGGTGCTCCACGACGAGCTAGAGGCCATACAGCGTGCCTGCTCGAAGTTCCCGACCTATGACCCGCCAATCACGTTTGTCGTGGTACAAAAGCGGCACCACACTCGTCTCTTCCCGTGCGAGGCCGCTGATCCATCTCAATCCAGCGACGAGAATGTGCACCCGGGGACAGTTGTGGACACAGTGATCACACACCCCCGGGAGTTCGACTTCTACCTCTGCAGCCACTGGGGTGTGAAGGGGACGAGCCGGCCGATCCACTACCATGTGCTGTGGGATGAGAGCGGCTTCTCGTCGGACGAAGTGCAGAAGCTGGTGTATAACCTGTGCTACACCTTTGTGAGGTGCACCAAGCCTATCTCGTTGGTGCCGCCGGCCTACTACGCGCACCTTGCTGCATACAGGGGCCGGCTGTACCTCGAGCGCTCGGATTCAGCTCCGAGCGCGACGAGCCCCACGGTGTCGCGGTCGTCCCCGCCGCAGGCAATGGCGTTACCTAAACTTAGTGATAATATTAGGAATCTAATGTTTTACTGCTGATTTTGGCGGGAGAATCGGAAAAAATTAGGTCTAACTTACACCTTGATGATGATGGTGATTATGACTTATAGTGTCGTCACAGACTTTTTCTTACTGATCTTATACCATCTTTATCTTCTCATAGTTTGATCAGATCTCAATTTTCTACTACGCTGGTATAAATAATGATCTTCACTAATGCTACATGATTTAACAGATTTTAGAAGTGAAAATTCTTGATTCAAAATATTCTTTTTATTGTGTATGGACGTATGGTGATGTAAGAAGATATTTTCTGGTAAGAAGTGACCACTTCCAACAGATGTGTTGTTTGTGCTTGTAACATAACATGACAAAATTGAAAGCGTTGAAGAAATTGACTGTTTCCAAACAGCAATTATCATGTTTGATGAATTATGTTGATCATCAAAGAACAAAGATGCTACTTTGTGGATAAGGGTGGTAAATATTAGAGATTACTCGAAGCGATATGATTTGTATATTTAGGGGTGATTCGTACTAGCGCTTAGATTTCGGTTCAGATTTTTGCTAAAAGTTTTATTGAAGTAAATCCAAAATTCTAGAATAAAACCCAAAAATCTGAAAAAATAGAAGTTAGATTTTTTTAATTATTATTTATGATTTAAAAAATAGAATTAACTTATTTAAATAAAATTACTGTTATATATATTCAGATTTGGATTTTGTTCTGTTTTTAAAATGCCTAACCGAACTAAATAATCCTATTTTTAAAGAAAATCCAAAATCTTTCAATTTGGTTCACGACTAAATTATTCGGATTCTAGATATTTTGTTCAATTACGAGAAAATTGAAAATCGAGTAAGCCGAGGACATTTCAGTTAAAACAGTTCAATTTCTTCGGTTTTCAGTCAGATTTGCTTAAAAGTGACATAAAATTCAATTTCGATTTTCGGTTAGTGTAGCGGCTATTGAGCGATTAATCGAAAAAAAAATGAAATCTGATTTAATATATATGTAATATAGTTAATATAATCATAATTAATACATACATATATATAATATTATTAAAATTATCTTTCAATAACAATATTACAAATGGTATGGAAGTGGGATTTTACCCTCCATGCAATAATGTTGCTGTCAGAGAATGGATAGAAATTTTGTATGTTTATATATAGATGGGGAATTTGGCATTTAGTGTGCAATAATGGTAGTGAGATGGATGGAACTAAACCTACCATTAGGAGTTGACATCAATGGAGTTATGGATCTCTGTCACTCAAATATTATGCAATTTCTCACCACAAATTAGCCCCTCTTGAGGCAAAAGAATCCTTTTGATAGCACCAGAAAATTTGAATGGTCACATAACTGCAGTCTGGACGAGAGAGAGACAGAGGAGGAGAGAGAGAGGAAATGTGTCATTGGTGGAAAATGATTAGTCATGATCACAATTGAAGAATGAACAGAGAGAAAGAGAGAGAATGTAGGGGTATTTTGGGATGTGAAAAACTGGGATTGTGCAAGAAATAAGAAAAGTCTGACTAAAAAGCTCTGCGCGCATTTATACGCTCGATTTTTCATAAATTGACAAGCCCATACATATAGTTTTATGATTGAGATGGATATAATTACTATATCTACACAAATCAATTCTCAACTCCTTTTCTAAATCAAATTAAAGGGTGAGCATTAAAATGATTATGTGGTGTGTTTGGATGCACGGTACATTCATCGTGAATTGAGGCGTACGCAGAAAAAAATCTTAATAATAGCTGAATTTTCTAAAATTTTAGTTTGAGATTACGAAAGTCAATTTTCTTATTATTTACCGATGATGGGTGCTATTATATAATTTGACGATTTAAAAAAATTACAAACGAACTATTTGGTGGGGTCTTAAGCCTCCCTTCTTCTCGCTGGGGTTTGCTGTGGTCATGATTAAATCATAATGGGAGTAATCAAACTTAATTAGAGATTAATGTGGATGAATGTATTGTATGCCTAAAGAAAAGGGGAATATAGTTAAGTCAACAACTAGTAATTTGAGCAAAAGTGGGGCAGAAAGAAACAAAAGAAACAAAAGGCAAAAAGAGATTTGGAATTTGAGCAAATGTGTACTAAGTTTGTGACTTCCTCTTTTGTCTCTTTGTCCAATTTTTCCTTTCTGTCTGCCCTCTCTCTTTCTACCTTTGTTTTGTATTCACTTATTTTTCTTGTGTACAACTTATGTCTCTAGCATTATTGTGTAATTTTACAGAGCACTATGCAAATAAAAGGGGACCCAATTATGTGCAAACTTACTTGGATTGGTGTAGCTTTCTTGATATATATATAGGGAGAGATTGATGTTTCAGATTGGTTCTTAAGAGAATATCTAGTTGGTTAGATTAAAATTTGAATCGAAATCCAAAATGTAAATAATTTGAAATTTTGGTTCACTCATTTTTCGCATCGTTAGCCTAAAGATATTTTTCAAGTAAAATAGAATATTGATGTAGAATCAAAGACAAATAATAATTTTAGAGCCAAAATATTAGTGAAATTTCAATTTGGAACACACGTTAAGTATTATAAAAAACGATTAGATAAATATAAAGTGGTTTTTAAATCTAGAATTGACTCAATTTCAAGTGTTTAAGTATTTGAAAATAAGATTTATTTCCACGTGTAATAAAAATTTAGAAGATATATATATATTAAAAAGGAATAAAAATAATTTGAGAAAGAATGAAACCAAATCCACTTAAAACCCACCAAAAAAGCTTAGGGAACTCATTAGCATAAACGAGTCAAACTTAATGTTGCCACTACTCGTTAGTTAATTAATAAACTTATAAAATGAACTAGGACTCATAATCAATTTTAAACATTTTTATGGAAATTAAACTAGATTTAATGAACTTCAAATAGCTCGCACGAACACAATTATAAATTAATGTCATCAAAATTTTTGAAATCCGAAATCTGAATTAAATCAAAATGAAATTTAAAATTTGTTTTGATTTTTATCGAACTTCAGTTTGATTTAGATTTTTGGCGAATTTTTGGTTCATTTCAGTTCAACACAGATATATTAAACACCAAAAATCAAATTTATATCTAATATTAATTTGTATATATATATATATTGGATTTTCAATTTTTTGAATATGTTTATACAATTTCAATTTTTTTAGTTTACATCGATTTTCATAGTTTAAATTTTAATTATTTGAATTTGAGTTTTTGAATAATTAATTTTTAAAATATTCAATTTTTTTAATTTTATTCAATTTGGCAAAATATGAAATCGAAAATCGAATGCTGATTTCTAACCGTAACTAGGCAAATTTGAAGTTATCGGTTTATCTACTTAATATAGAATATTAAAAGAAAAACATAAAAAGAAAGAAGAAAATTCCAACAGGCAACGACTAATCACAAAACGGGTATTGTTCCTTTTGCCGTATAAATTCCTTTTCGCTGTTGTACAGTATATCATCCATCACGTGTCCCATTCTGAGCAACTCTTTATAATTAAATGCAGTCCGTTCGATGACATTAAAAGCCCGGATGCCTTGACGGGAGCCGCGCTGCACGAGTTCCGTCCTGGGGACCCCACTTTACGCCGCGCATCATTATTGCCAGACATTGATTAATTTTTATTTATTTATTCTTCTGTTTTTATGCTATTTTTTCTTCAATTTTTTTATTTATGAAAAAAGATGAATTTGACTGTTGTAATAAAACATGGAATCTCACGTCGCAACTGAAATTGCCAATCAAACAACTCACCTGCAGAAACGGCACGAGTTGTGCAGCTGTTTTTTTGTCCAAGGCATAATACTACTACTATTGCAACTCATGCCTTTTCAGACCTAATTTCATTTTACAAATTAAAAAGAAAATACAATATTCTTAAAAAATTCTACTAAAAATAGTTTAATTTTTCTGCGTCCACCAAAATAGATTTTATTTTATTTTTAAAAAATTTCTCACAACATCACACAACTCTCTCACTTTAACAATTATATATTAAAATTTGTATCATCCACTATATTTAGTAAACAAATAAAACATAAAATAATATTTCACCATTTACTTTGAATATATAAAAATTTCCCCACATTTCAAAAGTAATAGTTTTAGCCAAACGTCTTATAATTTAAACAAAATGTCCAGCTACATTTTTTGACACCAAAACATCTACATGTCATGCAAGATTCACAAAATTCTCACATTGTACACTCTTCAAACATTTTCAGTTTAGTATCAATTTAGGATTGAGCATAAAATGACTATGTTATGGGCATAAATTATACTAGTGTGGGTTGTATTGTAATACTAACTTTATAAGAATGAATGCACAAACTTAAGTGGCCTCAATTGGTGATCTTTCAATTGGACATATGATAAACTAAGCTCCTCACTCTTACATTTAGAATGATGTTAGAAAATTATCTAAATCCAGAAATATCACATTGTATAACAGGAATGTAGTTCCAGGTAAAGAAATGCCTTTTTTCACTTTCTCTTTCTGGTAGCCCTGCTAAACATGTCCTTGATGCTTTGCGAGTCTTTCTCCACTTTTGCCTTCTTGGCTTGTTGCCTCGTGGTCCGTGAGGCATTCTTCCCTGTCCCGTTGTTCTCCTGAAGGAATGAAGGACGTTGGTCTCAGACTTGTATCACAGTTAGCAGTTAGCAGATAGCAGATAGCAGAGTTCTTTGCATTGCACACTAGAAACAAATTTGTTTGAGTGCGGGACTTTGTACCTGTACCGGAGCAAATAATCCGAGATCATTTCCTAAGGAAGGCGGAAGCACTGCAGCATCTTGTGTCTTTGTCAAGTCCTCTACATTTAATCTGCAAACACGAGCACTGAGAATTTAGAGGCGTCAACAAATAAGAGCATGCATCACAATATTTCTGAACATGTATTAGTTTTTATTTCCAAAGAAATTCAAGAATTGAAGCTTGCAGTTATTCTTGTCTAAGAAAAGTGGTGATCTTAATTGTCTCGGGTTGCTTCAGATATATAACTTGACAAGAAATACACAGTACTTTAATTTGTTGCATAGAAGATTCATCCAAGGCTCATCCTTCAAGTACTCCCGCATGATTGACACTGCATCAAACACTGCAACGTGAAAACGTTCTTAATCAGCAACCATTGGTAGGTTTGTTAAAGATTACAGCCTCTTCATGCTGCACAAAATTTGGTAAACTAATTAACTCAATTTGCACAGTGATATGTTTGCCATTGGCAGGGAAGACAACATTAGGCATCTATGAAGATGGCGCAAAGGTAACTGTTATTATACAGGTTATGGAGATTTCAAGTGGTAGTTCACAGTTCACTAAAAGAACGTCAAGGAGTTTACATTGCATGGAATGATGTACAAACTTCATGCATTCAAATGACAAGTAGGATAGATATAGCACTTTGACAAATTTCAGGTAAAATAGTGATACAAGTATTCACAGACAACATACATGTATCTTTCTCATCTCGGGCAGCATAATTCTTATCCAATGTCTGTAGTGTCAGCTTCAATTGTTGTACCTGCATTTCAAACAAATTAGACCGTTAGGAAACAGGAAAAAAATTGGAATACAAGGGCCAGGATATGAAATTGATGTGTAAATTGTAATGATTTCATGGCAGGTAATGCTTAACTTGGAAACGAGTCGAGACTAACCTTATAACATAACCACTTCAGTACCTTCAAGTCATTGAGCCTGAAAAACTTGGTCAACCCAACTTCTGTTCAAATTGAGATAGAAATTCATTATTGATCTTAATTTAATTCATTTTTGTAACCAAATCTATACAGCACCAGCAAAGATTCTACTGCATATCCAGACACCTTTGATTGAAGTGTTGTGACTTTAATCATGTCCAGAAAAACTCAAACCCAAAAAACAAACTGTTTCTTGTGTTCAACATACGTAATATGCAGGAGGATATAATTACCCTCAAAAGAAATAGCTAGTAGACTACCTTTAAGATCACAAACAACTTCCATAGCCGTCTCTGCAACAGATGACAGAGATTGATATCCAGGAAACTCATGAATATACATAATCTCATCAAGTTGCCTAAACTTCCCTGGTTCATTTCCTTTCTGCATTCATTACAATTAATCTTCACTTAGGATGACTGGGGAAAGAGAAGAAACATGTCCATCTAATCCTTGGTTGAAAATTTAAAATAGTAATAAGAGGCTTAAAGAGTTCACATACAGATTATAGAATATAATTGATCTTTCCAGACATGCAATTTACTTCATGTATTCACAGATCTATGTAGAAGCATTTGATATCAGTAAGGAACAAGAAGTTTGTTCCAACAGGCAACTAACAGCAACAGCAAAAGCAGACCTTCATTCGAGCTTCCTCGAAGACTGGCAAAAGAATGAAAACAGGATCAACTGGAGTGGCAGTATACAAGCGGCCATCTACATGGGAGCAAAACATAAAAAACTAGATAAGAATCCCGTGTAAGAAGACAACAGATAAAAAAAATTCAACCGACTAACCGATCGGTTAGTGGGTTAACCGAACTCTTAATCGGTTTCGGTTCGGTTAGTATTATCGGTACATTCCGAAGTCGGTTAACCGACATGTCGGTTCGGTTATTAACCGAACCGACCGAATACTCAGCCCTAGAAAAAATGTTGGTGGGAGTTTCCGTTAAGCCTATTTTCTTACGTTCATATGTATATAGGATTAGGTTAAAGTAAAATTATTTTTTAATATTTTCTTCTCTCAAATCCATCTTTTTCGCAGTCAAGTTTTTTTTTTAATTTTTCCTTTCTTTATGCAATTTCAGTTCTTCTTAATCCTCCAACCTCTAGCAATTTGGTATTTAATAACATCAACATAATACGGGCTGAAGATAATTTTAAACAAAATTGACAAATATGACAATTAAAAAAAAAAGAAAAAAAAAAGGTTGGTAAGACTTAAAAAGAGGTTGGTAGGGCTTAAGCCCCTCCCCTTACATGTGGGACTGCCATGCTACAAAAAAAAAAAAAAAAAAAAAAAAAATTGGTATATGTAATTTGTATTAAATTTTTTTTAAATGTCGGCATTGTTTAAAATTACTGAATAGAATTGGATAATTTTCACAACACATGCGATAAAAATTGAAATAAAATTTATACTTTACCCATTATCAAATAGGCCCATTTCTGAGTCCTGATAAACAACAGACGGATCTAGAAAGGATAAATCTCAGTTCATTTTCGCATTCTCCAATACTCTGATTTGGGTCTAGAAAGCCCTTTCACTTGTACCATCAGGCCCAAGCCCAATATTCAAATACATATTTTTTGGTCAATTTCTTTAAATAATAATAATAATAATAATAATAATAATAATAATAATAATAATAATAATAATAATAATAATAATAATATTTTTGGGCAGCTTTTAGTGTGTGTGTGTGGAAGAATCGTCATTGCTTGCGATAGCTTGCCTACTTTACATATACCATTTTGTTAATATCAAATTCTAGTGTTCTTTCAAGAGAATGCTTTGCAAGAAATAATAAAAAATAATTATTGCTTCCGAGAACTACTTGATGTTATTGGAAAATATTCTAATAATGATGATTAATAACAATAAATAAATAATCAAAGTCACATGAATTTAACTTTTGTAAGACGATTATTAATAATATTAATTCAAACGAGTATAAAAAACAAGGTGCTTTTTTTTTTGGGTCTGGTGTATTCTTATTGTATTTGTTTAAATCAGAATCGTTGGTTCTCTATTGAAGGATATTAACGTTTTAGACTATATTGTATGGGCATTTTATGTTATTTATCGTATATAAGAAATGTACACATTTAAATTTGTTAAGTATTATAAGAGTATGAATATACTCTAAATGTTTGTCATTATGTAGAAGTTCGTTATACGCCTGAAAGGGAAGAGAGTGTCACTCGATGTTCTAAAAGTGACGGAACACTAGGCACAGAGGATCCTAGTGAGACTAAGACTCCCAGGCGATGTAGGATTCCTACACAGAGATTGACTCCGCACAATTTACGGGATTCTGCCTCTACAAAATCTTTCCTATTTCGAGTTTAATTAGAAGTCGTAAGTCTATTACAACTAGACTTCAATCAGATAATGAACTTACTTGTTCACGTCTAAGTTGTCTGTGGTGCATACACATCTAACACTTTATTGTTGGTGGAAATTTGAGAAGTTATGGATGTAGTAAGAATGAGTCTTATTATATAAGTCTTTTGTAACTGATGTCCAATCAGTGAATATTGTGACGCTTCAAACATAGGTGATTGATCACCGAACTGAATAACCATATTATTACATTTGGTCATAAGTATGACAACCAATGTAATCAATTTACGTATCACATAAAATGATTTAGTAATTATAATTATATTCCTTAACTAAACTCACTTTAATCAATTTTTTAGAGAATGTCTCAAGTCGTTCATCTAATTGACTCAACCTTACTTAGATGATTTTACTTGCAAGTGTACAAGGTTTTGTAGATATGGTAAGTACAAGAGTATCGTATCCACGGAGACTAATTCACTAATTCTAAGTACTTCAAATTCAATCTAGGTCACTATCTAAAC